>JAVCKT010125173.1:8124-19976 GCA_032273925.1 Rhynchotus rufescens
TGGGGGGAGGTGCATGAGTAGAGTATATTTGACGAAATACTGAAATATTTCCCTCTATCAGGTACAGAGTGGGAATTTAAAGCTTAAAATATTATTTCCACTGTAAATAACAGCATCATTGTTCTTAACCTGTCTAATCATGAAAATTGTTACTTAAATGAGCCATTATACACTATCAGGAAATGAACTGCAGGGTAAGGTTGTCATTGCTGCAATATAGGAGCATATAATAGTGTGTTTTCCAACCTAGTTTTTAGTCTGCCAGGTATTATATTTTCATTTGTTCCTTTGGGAATGTGTTGCCCAACATAATACATATTGCTGACAAGCCATATTTCTAGCCACTCATTCTCAATGTTTTCTCTTTCCTCATGTAATCTCATTATTCTTATTTATACTTGCTTGTACTGTCCTAAATACTTCCTTTACTTCTTTCATATTAATATCCTTCATACATTTACTGGCTGTTAAAATTTCTTCCATTATTTACCGGTAAGACAAGATATATATGAAATTTGTACCTAATTTATCTCCTTTCTCAGGTCAGTTCTTCTGTCTACGTACCCATCGTCCTTCTTTAAATCATGTGCAGTTTGTCCTTAAGCAATAACAGTGATCCATGAGTAAAATGTACTAAATGGTTGAGTAAAGCTGAAGCACTTCCCTTTACTAATGCTTTCTTTTTGTTAGTTTTAGAAGTGTATGTTTGTCTATGAGATGATGCAAGCTTCATATAACCTAATGTGGCTTATGATTTCTAAATTGTAAGATCAGGAATCTAATGTCTAGTAATTATGTTTTATAAAAATGGGTTAATCTTATTTTGATTTTTTTGTTTGTTTTGTATCTGTGAACGTATCTGTGGATGTTAATAAAATAACACTCTGTTAGTAGCACTGAGAGACAGTCAAAGGATCATAGAACAAATAGTACAATTTAAAAAAATGTATGCAAAAAAAGTACAATATTTCTCCAGAAATACTCAGGATACAATCAACTTTTTTATCTATCTATCTAAATGTATGGGTGGGTGGATGTATTTAAAAAAAAAAAAAAGCAATCAGTAATCTCTGTTAGTTACCCCAACTACATAAGATCTACAAAATGAATGGTAAGTAGTGGCACACTGAAGCCTAGGCCCTTGTCTTCAAGTACAGATATTATCAGACCAAGGTGCGAATTAAGAAATGTTGCTATATACAGCCAATTTGGTAAATATGCACCTGCTGACTTTAAATGGTTGCAGTATTTTTTTGTACATGAAGTTTAATATGTGTATTTAAGTTTGCAAAGCAGAAGCTAATTCAAAAATGCCATTATTATCATAATCCATGCAAGTTTAGACACTTTTTTTTCCCCTTGTAGGGTATAGCACATATAGTTGTTCAAAATCTTTGATCTCTTGACCTTTTTAGTCCTGGCTACACAAAGCATTTCAATAAATTGTAACTTTAAAGCAAACGTTGATTTTTATTGCATATTAAAGATTGAAAAATGTGTTAGGCAATTTCTAGCTAGAAGACTAAAGACAATAAAAGGTGATATGTGATATATGTTGAGGTCCAATCTGTGAGGTCCTTTGGCTTGGTACTCCTGAGATTTCTGACTTAAATATTAAGGTTTTTATTGGGATTCTGAATTTTAGTATATACTATTTTCACTTATTTTTGGATATCAATATTAAGTTTTTATTTTGGGGAAAAATGGTGTGCAATATTCTGTTATGGATAATATGAAAGACCAGGAGCAGTCTCTGTTTTATAACTGTCTTGTATGACTCCAATAAGTATAATCTCTGTACTTTCAAATGAATATTCATAGTGTTATTACTTAGGAGAAAGGCGGTGCTCACAAAGGCCTCACATGGATGCAAAAATTAGACAAACTAAGTTTTGGTTGGAACTCTGCTAATAATTATTTGTGTGCCAGTGATATGTTTATTCTAAAGAAATTCACTAATATTCAATGTCTGTTCTGGAACATTCTCTTGGAAAAAAAACAAGATTGTACTAAAAGAATATTCAAGAGGTGTCTCTAATAGCATGGCTGCAGATTAGAAAAAGTTTAGAATGCCAAAATTGGGAATTTAGTCTTTAAGAAGGTAGAATATAAAGAAAAGAATAAGAAAATTGGGCTTAGGATCAAAGGATATTTTTGAAACCTTTTAGCTGAGAAAATATTGAAGCCGTTTGATGCAAGTAACCTGTAAACACGAATATGTGCACAGAGAACTCCAAATAGGAATACACTGATGAATCATCAGAATGTAAATATAGTCTATAATAACATATTTATATATATGAATACCACTTAATATGTTTGAGCTATTATCATAATTTATCTTGCATTATTTGTAGCTCTATGAAAGAAAATCTTCAAAGGATGTTCTGAAACAAGCTGCTACAAGTGCATTGCTATCCCTATTAGCTGTCAGTAGAAATGCCCAGAAATGTGCTTTAGAAGGTGAGCACAAGAAAATATCTTTTAAAATGTATGTTAAATCCTTTATAAATCAAATGTTTGCTGCTATTTTAAACACTTCAAAAATTATATTGCTCTTTATCAAAATACCTCATTGTCAGGAATCTAATTCTTTAAGAGAATATCTTTTGCAGATATTTTTTAATATCTGTAAATAAAATCTGTGGTTAGATCACGTTCTGTGTTACAGCAAGCAACCCAAGCTTTTACTAACAACAGTTTATTCATCCAAGTGAAACTGGAGGTCGCCTTGCACCAGCAGTTGCTTCAGTGGATTTGCGTTTCCTCCTCTTGTCAACTGTTTCATGCTCGGCCAACATGGTGTTGCAGGTGAAAGCACGTCTGGCCGCCTCTCTTTGCTTGACCCAAATGCTCTTTTGTTTGTTGCTTTCTTCCCATTATACACTTCTTAAAGTGTCAGCTACTCCTCTTGGAGGCAACATCTTCCATGCCCAATTATCTTGCTTTTTCAGTAGTAAAACTAAAAACCTTCAGTCAACTTTTTGAGTCCCAGACTGCAGGAGAGCATGGTTTATTTGCATTTTCTTGTATAATACACTTAATATTAACTGATGCAAACAGACACAACTTTCGCCTGGGAAGTTTTCTAGGTATTTGCATCTCCATGCTCGATTCTTTAAAGATCCTACTGATATAGATCATATTGAAATAGCTTGATACATCTGTTCATGGTCTGATCCCAATGCTAGCATCAAACTCTGAAGTTCTAATCATGCTTTAAATACACGTATCTGTCTCCTTTGTATATATATACACACATCTCCTCCTCCCTAACACACTGGTGGTCCACTTGCCCTTGTTTCAATCAGGATTCTCCTTTTGTTGGTATCACAAGCAGTCATGTAAGAGACTTGGCTTTTTTTCAAGTCAATACTAGTATAAAATTCCACGTTTCCTGTGCTAGAGCAGTCTTCAAGTCATCTTCAAGTCACGTTGCATTAATGCACCACAAGTGATAAGGAGAAAGAAGTTCTGAAGTGAAAGCTATGTCCTGAAAATGCTTGTAGCTTTAACACCAACTCTTTAGCTCCCCTCGATTACTTTTTAAGGGAGCAGAAAACATACACGGACAAATTAAAAATCCTGGGAAGGAGCCACTCAACACCCTACAGGCTGGAGATTGGCTATTGGGGATCTACAAAGGGCCTGCAGCTCTTGGTCGACAACAAGCTGTACATAAACCAGCAGTAATCTTTCACAGCAGGGAATGCCAATAACATCCTGTCGAGCATTACAAGAAGCAGAGCCATCAGATATAGGGGAAGGATTACCCCTTCTACTCAGCAGTGCTTAGACCATACTTGGAATGCTGCATCTGGTTTCCAGTCTCCAGCATAAAAATTACATCAACAAACAGGAATGAGTTCAGTGGAGGGGCCCTGAGATGTCAGGGGCCTGGAGCACTTGCCCCCTCAAGGGACACTGAAGCAACTGGCCTCCTTCAGCCTAATGAAGAGAACGCTTTGGGAAGACCTAACAGTGAGTGCCCTTATAGTACCTGTGAGGTTACAGGAAGACAGAGTCAGTCATGCCTTGTGTGGAAGAGAGACAATGACTATAAACTGAAACAAGAGGTTCAGACTGGCTATAAAGAAGTGTTTTTTATTTTATTTATTTTTGGTCATCAGAACTGTCAAATAGTGGAACAGGGTGCCCAGAGACATTTTCCAGTCTCTGTCCTTATTGGTTTTCAAGACCCGACTAGATAAAGCCCTGAATAACTTTGATATTAAAGGTGACTGCATTGAGCAGGAGGTTGGATCTCTGGAAGTCATCTCGTCCAGCTTGTTTTATCTCGTGATCCTATAGTCTCCCTCAAGGACTCTAGGTCACAACAGCCTCTCTTAGTACTTTAAACTCTGAATCACCTGCATGTTTGCTTGCCTCTACCTCAGATGTACCAAATCTATAAAGAGTAGGGGGAAGACTTGGATAAGATGTGCGTTTATTTGCTCGAACTTCTTGAGGTTCAGCCTTTAAGTTTCTAGGCAGCGTTTTTGAAGATGTTGAAAAGTATGACTTGCTGTCCTCTTCCTTGCAGTTCTTTCTCTGCAGCCAGCTTCTGCAGCCCTCTCCATCTTTAACAGCTGTCTGCCATGTTTCTGCAGCCAAGGGAAATGCAGAATTACAGATATTATAGTCAGAAAAATCGTCAAAAATCATCTCCTGTACATCATATCAGTTTTTCCGTCTTCGGGAGTTCATCCCACAGAAATCAGTTGCAAGAGGAGGTACCATCATCCAGTCACATTCAGTCCATTTGAAAGTGTGTTAGTTACTTTCTGAAACCAAAAAGATAGCTATATTTCTTGAGCTTAAAGAATTTGATCATGATTTGGCCACCCTTAAATTTCAGTTCAGAGGGTAACACAAATCAAGATAATTTCAAGAAAACTGCATGATCCTGATTTTTTTTTTTTCTTCTCCCTCCAGCTGACCTAATAGACAATTGTATAGAACAGATGAAACATATTCATGCACAGATGAATTTGGATTCCCTAAAACCTGGGAAGACGCAGAAGAAAAAGGTAACAATAAAAGCTGTAATAGGGCATGTCCAGACTTTTTGGTGGGGCAAATACTGTTCGCTTTTTGTTGTGGGTGAGAGAGTAAGCGGTGCCCTATAGGGCATCCCACGTACTGGCGGCTCTTTAGGAACCTGTGAGTTCAGAACTTTTCCTCCACTTGCCTGTCCCCCACCTTCAGTTGCTCCCTTGCCCCGTGTTATGTTCACTGGGTCTTGACCTTCTTTCTCAGCAATGAGACTTTCTTCTCATTTTCCTAATCCTTTTCTTTTAACTGCTGAGAGATATGATGTATTTGACCGAGCTTCATTCTAGGGGAAAAATGGAAGCATTTTACCTGGAGATTCGCTTCCTCTCATGAATTAATTACACTAATGCCAACAAATGGCATTAAATAATTTATTGTCATCTGATTAATTGAATATATTATTTATAATGCATATATAAATTCTTGAAGGAACTGTTTAATGTTTGCATTTTACTTAGTTCAAAATGGGTCAAACCTGTCGTAAAAGGCAGCCTTAATGATGACTTGTATGGTACTCTTCCACTGACTAGACTTTATCATTGCTGTTTTTAAGAGAAACTTTTACTTCATCACTAAGTCATCAGCAGCCCATGATATCATTTAAAGCAAGTGTTGTTGCTTCCATTTTTTGGAGATTAATCCTGAATACTATTTTACTTGCATCTCTGTTCCTTCATGCTTTAAAAAAGCAGAAAAGCAGAAAGCTTCCTAGGGTGAACGAGCTTATGGAAACTTGATCGTCTTTCAGAAGTGTTTTACCATGTCAACCACTTAAAAGTTAGAGGTCAGCCCTGGCTGGAGAGAGTCCTTAAGTGTCACAGCACAACCATGAAGACAGATATGTTGTTTACTTGCATAGTTAAATCTTCATGTAGCACCTACCCCTTTAAGAGGTCTGTATTTATCTTCACAATATTCTTATCAGGCTGAAACTATTTCTATTTCCAATATTAAGGTTAAGGAAGTAAGACACAGAGAAGATAGGGATTTATTAGTGTGACCAAATATAGAGATCTGCAAGATATAGCTAGTTTATCCTTGTTTTATATCCAAGGAAGAAAAATAGATGCTTTTAGGCAGTGATTCATCTGGCTCATTTTAGAGGTCTGTTTTATAACAGAATAAATCATACCCCAGAATTGTTTCCTTCTACCCTTTCATTAGTTGTAAGGGAAATGCAGCTCTGCCTTATAGATCCCTGTATTTAGCTGGAACTGTACCCCCTGGAAATACTGTCTGTGAGTTATGAAGAGAAATGAGGATGACACAAGTAACTTGCTGTAAATGTCTGCTCTGCACATACATGTCTGAATGTTTAAAGCTAGGTAAGATGAATCCTAGCCAAGATGAGAAGAAACCCTACAGAACAAATTTGACCTGAACATTAGCGCCTTAGATTTGCTTTTTTTCTCCATTGCACAAAATTAGTCCTGTCTTTATGCTGATAATCTTCTAATACTTTCGTGTAAATAGGAGGATGGCCTTATCAAGCAGTTACAGGGTGCAATGCAGCTTCTCAGAAACTGCCTTTTTGAAAATGAAGAATGCAAAGTAAGTATTATTTATGTCACCACATTAGTGACTAAAGATCATAAGTTTATTTTACTTTGAAAATATTTTCAAGTTGACTCGATTTAAACTTGGTACTAATGGCAAGAAATAGTTCAAGTTTCATTATTATTTCTGCCCTAGGAATATTTTACGCATTCATTAGATAACCAAGGCTGATAATGAAACATTGTGTCCCAAAGACTGCAGATGACAGTCATCCTTTATATCTGTTTCTGCTTGGTTAAAAATCAATCAATCCAATTTTCAAGGTAGATAACATGAAAAATGGATTTGAAGAAAGGTGTGGAGCTGTAAGAAAGGAGAATCAGAAAGCCTGTAAGGACTTTATAAAAAAAAAATAAATAAAATAAAATAAAAGATATAAAATGGGGTATTTCAAATATATTTTCCTTATTCCTTTCTATTTTTTCAGTTCTCCATTCTGAAGGAAATAAAAGCCCTGAGTGTTAATTTGCCATTCACTTTTCCTACAGTTCTCAGTTAAATTGTAAAATAATAGTGGTAAAATAATTGGTAAAATAATCATTTCTCTTGCTTAGAATCATACTTTTTTTTTTTCATTTTTCATGAATCATCATTTCTATATGCTTGTCAGTATTTCTATTTCAGTTCTTATCCTCATTTATTTTTTATATGGCTTTGTTCAGGAATGGTAAGGAATAGCTTGGTCAATGACTTGGTTATTTTCAGGTCATTTTTTCTTTCTTAAGTCAGCCTTGTGATTTAAGGCAGTTCTGCTGCTTTTAGCAAAGGTCTTGGTGGAATTTGGTGGAAGATTTGCAGACATCTCAGGAATGATACTCCTGAGGGCATTTGTTTAAAAATTGTTTTTATGTGTTCAGAATAGCACTTACGTTATGGGCCCAAATAAGCTATTGGGTTATTCTTAAGGTTCCCATATCGCAGTGTTTTGGTTACAATGATTGAACCTCTGCCTTGTAGAACCAAGAGCTTCAGTACCACAGAGGCAGAAACTAGATGAGATTATTGCTGACTTTTTTATTTAATATTCTTCAGCAAGGGTCTGCAGAGACAGTTGTTGGAAGGAAGGAGGGTTGCTGTTGATAACTGAAGTGTCTTGCTTTTTTTGGCCATAGAGCTCTCCTATCTATTCTCCTACATCTCTGCTTTTTGAGTTCTAATAATTAGTATAATTAAGTAAAATAAAATTTTAGAATGGAAAACTCTTGCATAATCACAGTTGGAATGAATAAGTGTTTTTATTTGTACATCTCACAATAATAAAAACATTTTAGAGTGCTCCTAGGATAACATTAAGTATGGTTTTCCAGTACAGTATGTTTACTTCCTAGCAAGTAATGGTCAGTAACTGTGTATTACAAAGTAAATAAAATATCAATAAATATGAGAAAAATATCAATATATACATGAGAAGTTTCTAGCAAAACATTTAAATGTCAAAATACATATGGCAAAGTGTTGATATACATATAACTGAGTGTAATTTTAAGGTATTCCTTGAAAATTATTCAATTACAATGTTTAAAATTGAAGATTGATTTTTAAGCAGTTGTCATTGGGAATTCACTTCGCTGCTCAAGTGAGTGTTGCTTCTCTCTGTAAAACTATTTAAAAGAACTAATGGGACAAAATGTGAAAATAAGATAAAAATATGCTTCCCCACTTAATTAAAAAGACCTAAAGCAAATGCTGTATATTTTTTCTAAAATAATGAAATCTTTTCCAAACTATTAAATTGTATTGTTCTCTAAATTGTTCCTCATACTCATGCAGATGGCAGCACTCCAAGCTCATCTTGTTCCTGTCCTGCATTCGCTATGGCCATGGTTTTTACTGGATGATTCCTCGATGCAAACAGCTTTGCACTTGCTTTGTGTCTACACTGCAGACTATCCTGCAGGTATGATAGTCACTTCATGATATTATACCAAAACATATTTAACTAGAATAATGAAGATAGAAATAGTATAATAATGGCAAAAAAAAAAAAGTAATGTTTATTAATACTATAAGAACAAAGGATAAAAGCAGTGGTCCATCACAATCTGAGAGTTTTGGGTTTAATGTGTTCAAGACTTCTCAGTTCCTCTTTCAAAATTTTAATAGCTAAATTGGGTTTAGCAAAAATACAATTATATTAAAGGATTAAATAGTATTTAATACAAACCATGTCTAAAGGTTATGCTGAAAGTCCTGCCAAACTGAGCAGTATACTGCAAAGATACCACTCTCAGGAGTTATATCAGAGAGAACCTATATCAGTACTTTACACTTTAGCCCTTATTAATATAATTCTGTCTTTGACACATTCAATCTAGTTTAATTCCTTTATTAAAATTCACACAGTTATTGGGCTCAGTAACTTGGGATTGATTATAGTAGTTTTTGTAAGCATTCTCTTCCGATTGGAGTAAATCCTCTATTTCTTTTGATTGTTTGGTTTTGATGAGTAATCCCCACTGTTAAAAGACTGTAGCTTTTTCTAGTATGAATTTTCCTTATTTTGTATTCTGGTTATTGACTGAGATTTTGATTCTCCAGCGGCTTGAAGAGATCTGTTGACTTCCCCTGTCAAGCTTCTCTTGATTTCTCAAGAGGTAGCAGAGTTAAAATATATTAGCTGAAGACTCTATGAGCTTTTTTACACTCTTTTTAAGTTAATCTCTCCAGGCCCATAACAGCTTGTGATGCTGTTTTTCATGAACAACATATTCTTTAATTTGGACTGAGGAAACAGTTGTGGTTGACTAATGCATTACATTAGGAATTGGGCCTAAATTTCTGATGGTCCTTCTTACTCCACAGTTGTATGACTCTAGGCTGCATTTTTATTTTTCCTTACTAGTAAGGGAATGTAGTTTTAAATTGAAGTTTAGGGACTTCTTTTCTGGGCCAGTTTCAGTGTGTTACTTCCAATTCTCATACCAAATAACCGTGTAGTATCTTAGATTAAATGTTCCAATTCCTAACAAAATATTCAGAAATAATGCAGCAACTTTTCTTTAAAAGTTAAATACGCTCTGAGATTTTAAAACAATAAGCTCCCATGCCTCTAAATTGTCACATTCTTAAGGCGTATGAAAAACTTGTATGTGATAGGGGTTTCTTTCCTTTAAGGCTGTAGCTCGCTTTGTTTGGCAAGCGCTGGGCAAGCGCAGCCGCTGCCGCCTCTCCGGAGTGGGGCTGGCAACTCGCTAATGCACAACGTCATGAAATTGGCTACGCCAGGATCCGCTGATGGCAGCGCCGTTCAGCTGGAGGTCTTTGGTCTGCTCTCCAACCTTGCCCTTTCACATGACTGTAAAGGTGTTATTCACAAGGTAAGCAGTAATGTTCTTGAGCTCTATGGTGGATGCAACCTCCTTCTCTTAATAAACCCGCAATTTCAATATGAGTCTTGGGATCACAGAAATCCTCGTGCAGGAAGGAAAACCCTTGGGACTTCTGAGCTGTGTTATTCTTCTGTAAGTGCAGCACGTTAATTTGGTCTTGATTCGTAGCAGTGGGGACAGAAATTGCATATGGAACTAGGCTATGTATATTTTATAGATTTTTTTCTTTTATAATCCCTTAATTTCTTTGGGCTGCAGAATTTTTAATATCCATACATATATTGGATTATGAAAGTGAGAAAACAGTAGTATAAATTGCGAGTAAGTAGATGAGAAATTAAAACAGTGGATAGATAGATATACTTTGAAGCATAAATCTTGATTAAAAATTAATTTTTTAGAGATGTCATATATGTCAGTAATTGGGTGTTAAGCAGAAATCAGTTTTTACTGTGTACATATAACTCTTTTTCCTTTTTAAATTGTACACTGAATGATCCTTAAATTGTTTTATCAAATGTTCCTGGAAAGATCTATTTTTTTCCTTTCTTTTATTCCTTTTGATTTTACTTTGATGTAATTAAATTTAACACCTTGAAACAGGGAGTCAAGCTGTGTAGAAGTTTAGCCTGGTTGCGACCTGATAAAACTAGTTAATGCAACAGTAGTTATTAAAAGAATATCTGTTTTAGCATCTTTTATACTATTTTAAAAGTAGCAACAGTTTCTTTCTTGGGGCCAGTTAGCTGATATAAAAGAGGAAAAATATAATCATTTTATCACAATATTTATGTTGAAATATGCTTAGACTGTTTCTGTTCTCAGATTATTTTTCTTCTAGAAAAGATATCTCAAATGCTTCATCTGTAGAAGAAAGTTCATTAAATATTTTGTCTGTAGCTCTCTTTAGAGTTCAGTCTACTGTAATGCTACTTTTCTTCGTTTACTCTCCCAGGCTTGCTTACATAAATCTAAGAACTGCTGATTTCTTTGGTTAAAAGCAACTTGCCAAGGTCATACTTGTATGAACAAACCATAGCGAGTTTGTCTGCTGGGTTGTTTGTGGCAGCCACGTGTCAACGTGCGTAACTGTGATAGGTCTGTGAGGATGAGAACATGTAATATTTAGTCAGGGACTCCCCCTGTCCTGAACCTCTCCTTAAAGTGGAGATGGCTTGACATTAGGAATCATAGTGTGTGAGATATAGTCAGACCAAGCTTTTTTTTTTTTTTTTTCCTTTTTTTCTTAAAAGCTTACAAAAATGGGGAGCTCTACTATGCCTAACAATGAAAGGGACATACTCTACCCTTACGATTTGCTAATAACAAAACAGTAATTAACAAATCGAGAAACACAGCAACTACTCTACTGATTTTATTAAACTGCTTCCAGCTTATTTTTGAGCAGCAACTCAAAGTACAAAGCAAAACAAAAGAATTATAGAGGAATATTGTGTTAAACCAACCTTTATGTATCAGTACTGTGTAAGTTATTATTGAAGTAATGTCTTTTAACAAACTACCTATTTAAACAAAACTTGGATCTCATAAATCTTTTAAATAGTCAGTAATAATGGATGTCTTGAAATATGTATAGTATCTACTCGTTTGGTCAACTCTACAGATTGGAAGGTCAAACTGCAATAGACAAAGCATATAATGATTGAAATATCACAGTCTGACATGTTTTTCTTCCTTCTAACAGAGTAACTTTCTGCAGAACTTCCTCTCTCTGTCATTACCGAAAGGAAACCATAAAAATCTTGGTAATATGTGTGCTCTTTGGCTAAAACTGCTACTGAATATATCTTTGGGAGAAGATGGACAACAAATGATTATGAAGACCAATGGTGCATTAGACCAGATTGTGGAAATGTGTAAATATAAGCACAAGAGCAATCAGCATATAGC
>JAVCKT010125264.1:0-17768 GCA_032273925.1 Rhynchotus rufescens
GGAGGGTTACTTTTTAAAAGATGATATCGACTTAATTTCATCGGTGTCTTCTTCAGAGTTTTCTTAGAATTCTTTCTGGCTTGGTACACTGCACATCTGTGATCAAGAGCAAAGAATAAAACCAGATCTCTGCCAGGGAGAGCCTGACAAATATGCTATTAAATTTCCTTTTTTTTTTTTTTTTTTTTTTTAAATCACGTGGGCAGTAATATTAGAAAAAGATAACCTTTTCAAAAGAAAAAAAAAATTGATTTGCTTCTTTCTAAAACTTTTCAATATCTTCTTAGAGACAGAAGTACCATAGTAGTTGAAGCTTTGTTTGTAAAAATCAGAGGTTAAATGTCATTCTTTCCTAATTAGAATTATTATTCCTCCTGCAGTAATATACTGCAGCAAAAAATGCTTTCTAATCTACTCACTGGCTCCAAAAAACTCAAACATTTATTTGTCTTGTTTTACAGGCATATTTGGATTTACTGGAATCCCTCCAGCAGTTTGTGAATTATGCATATAAGAAGCAAAAAATCCCTGTAATGGTTATCTACACACCCACAATACAAGCAAATAAAAACACCACACACATCAGGCTTATCACTGTTCTGACTTCTGCTATGGAATAAACAAATAGCTAAAATTTTCTCTTCAGTCTCTTCCAAGTTCTCCAATTCAGCTTTTAAAATCTACAACCAAACTTGGGTCTATTTGAAGTTCTGGGGTATTATTTAAAATATCCTTTTTAATTTTCCCTCTGAGGCATCCTTCATCTTTCCAACACCTGTATGTGCAAATATTAATCATGGTATACAAAGGGTCTTTTACTCTTGTTCACAGTGTTTCCATTTAAATGAAATCAAGCCATTGAGGTATGGTCTAAAAATCAAATGAGCAGCAGTTCAACTAACAGTATTAGCAACTGATACACAGCTACAACAGCCACTCTATCTAAATACGCCTCTCTGGCCCAAGGGCCACACAAGGAACAGTCTCATCACGTCCTTCAATCATCTACATTAACAGAGCTGGTTATTTTGCAAGTATGGTCTGAAATTATTTTAAACTTATGTAACGCATACCATGCTGATCTCTATTTCTTAGTACACAGGAAACATCAAACCAAGTTTATTTAGGAAGGCCTGTTACGCTGTTGCTGTTCACCATTATCAATTGAATTTAACAAAAACAACAAATACAATTATCTCATTTTTAAAATCTCCAGTTAAATATCGGTAATTCCATTTCTTCTGTGAATATTATAATAATAATAAAATGAATCCCGTAAATTAAAGCAACTTTTGACTGAGACCATGCTGGGTAATTTGAAATACTATTCTTCAAAAATACACTTTTTCATTGCCTTTACTCCGTTAATTACAGACTTATATTTACAGTTTTTACCTCTTATTAAGTTTTCTAAATTTCTTAGATTCTTTCTAATTGCATTTACGTCTATTAGCTTGGTCCTTTTATCTTGTTGTGTTATATGCAAACATAAATACAAATACATACATATTTTCGTGTGCCACCTTCAGATTGTCTTTTTTTTATCTGTTGTTCTCCCTTCAACCTGGCTTATTAAAAGTATTATTTCTCATTTATCTGTAAAACTATTTCCTTCCCAATTATCAATCCTTTTCTTTTGTTTCTCATATAACTACTTTCTTCCAGATAATGGGCTTCATAATTGCTTTCCCTGCTGTGAAATCAGCTATTTAAAAGCAGCAGCTATCATTCCTATTCACTTGGATCTCATTCTATTTTCAGTCCAATAATTATTGATCTATTTATTCAGATCAGTTTATTAAACAGGTGGGATGTAGCCAGGATATCTGCATCATTAATCCAAAATTAAAAATAACCTTGGAATATCTAAGACCTGAAAGCTCTGGATATGCTCTTTCTTCCACCTTGCCAGTCCATAGCTGCTTGCTTTGTAGTGAAATATCTGAGCTACTTAGGATTCTGGAAGATGACCAAAGATGAAAGATACCTTAGACCTCAACTCGCTTAGCACTATTTCAGTCTTTGCATTTCTTTTGTGTTTCTCACTCCTCTTGATAGGTCCCTTTCATTTTTGCTTTTAGCACACTTCACAAAATGCTGCTCTTTCTGTACAATTTCCCATGCAATTCTGAGGTATTCCACCATGTTAGTAAGCATATAAACACACCCACCTTCCCACTGTGATTAGGTTTCAGTACATTCATATATAGCAGCAAGGGACAGAGTCTTCACCAGTCAAAACAACTACAGCCAACTGTTCCAAACAGTTTCAATATCACACTGTGGTGCCTTTTTTTCCTCACATTGTTCTCTTGTCTCTCCGCTTCTGGCCACTCTTAAAGACAGTTAAATCTCTGGAATGACCCAATATAGCTTTTGTCCTTCTAGATTAATTCATGTACTTTTAATCTGGAACAATGTATGGATCAGGAATGCCTTTCTTTTTGCTTTTCTCAAATATTCACATGAGAAAGTACTGGAAAAAGAGTGGCATCATCAGCTCTTCCCATTTTAACAAAGTTGATTGAAAACATCCCAATTCCAAGACAGATCTGCCATTAAAACTATAATTGGTCTGGTTACAAATTAAAGTCATTTGACAATAATATGCATGATCACAGAGGAAAAAAAATCTTGGAAAATGAGAAGTTGTCTGAAATGCCGATATGAAAGATCATTTGGAGAAAGAGATTTTAGGACTATTGTGGTCAAACACAAATCATCTACCCAGCTCTATGAAAAGAATCCTATGAAGCTCAGTTAAGATCATTTAAAAAATGAGCATTAAACTTCCTTATGGTCCTGCTGTGGACACCAGGATGCCCATTATGAATCTAATGTTTTGGGAAATGCTGTAATTAGAAAAAATAAAAACAAAACAAATCAACAACAGAAAAAACAAGATGAAAACATTTCTTAGAAATATTCTTCTCTTGTAGCTAATTGCAGCCAAAATAAAAAACCTACCTGTTATTCCTTGCAGGATGAAAGTCATTAGGATTGTTTCACATCACCTTTACCACTGAAGAGGAGAAAGCATTTGAGATGCTACTTATACTCCTTTTCAACACAGTGGTAAAATGTCACAATTCTCATGTATTTCCACTTCAGCTGAGAGGGAAGTCAATTCCTCTTCAAACTGTATAGCCCTGGAATAAAAATTCCTGTTCTGAACTTTTTAGAGCTGAAATTCTTCCAGAGTCATTTTCAAAAAAAACGAGGAGAAAACTAAAACATATTAGAGCAATTTTAGGTCTATTCCTATCTTTGCAAGTGATTTGAGATTAAAAAAATAATTTAGAAAACATACTACGTGATATGAAGATCAATAAGCTCTATAAAAGAATTTAATTGAACATCATTGTGAATTTTAGCAAAGGAGAAGTCAACCAAATTACAATAAATACGCTTGTGGTAATATTAACATTTATTTGTCACTCATCTGGAAACCTTTTACAAATAATTTGTCTGAAAAGAATATATCTATCAAGTTACATTGACAAAAAGTGAGTAGAGTCACAAAGGCCGAAAATAGATGCAACTTCTTTTGTGGTTTTTTTTTCAGTCTCTCTTCTAAAGTATCATTAGTTCCCTTAGAAAATAAAACATGTTACCTAATATAAAACGTCAAGATTACAAGATGTGAGGAACAGTTATGTCTAAACTGTATCTCATTTTAAAATACTGTTTTTATCTCTTGATGACTAGCTTATCCACAGATGACTGTGGATATTTATTAAACAAATTCAAGTGATATAACAAAGATGTCAGATATAAATGAAGTAACCTTTTAAGTTTGCACAGAAGGATTTCTTGTTTACATAGTAAACTATAAAGACAAAAACTTAATAACAAATTTATGTAAATACAGATTTTTAGTTACGCATATTATGATCTAAGCCTGTGATTCAAATGTAATTTAAAGCTGTGTAAACCCGTTACACAGCTCAGATTGCCAAAAACAATACAATAGAAGTGAAAGAGTGAAGGAAATAAAAATAAAGGATTGGAAATCCAAAATTTGAACATATAGTCAAGAAAAATAATATCTAGGAAAATACATTTTTGTTTTAAATTTTATTTTTTTTGAATTTTAGAACAAATAAAATATAGTCATGGTATTGGTAGATGAGCCAAATATGTTCTGGTTTTTTTTGACAAAGAGACTGTGAATGCAATTTGAAATGACAGTGCTGTCTCAACCCCAGTTCTCTGATCCACTTCACCGCATCTACTACGCACTGACTTGCTTCTCAGAGCACTCTCACACACAAACCAGGTTTCAGAAAACTAAACTTAAAGTATTATCTAAAGGTGCTGTACACCTCTGATGGGGATCTCTAGGTCCTAACCAGCACAGAAGTGACAATACCAAATACCTACAGCTCAGGCAGCACTAAAAGCTTCTTAAACCATCACAAACAGACGGAGGCTCAACTTGGTGACAGCCTCAGCAGGTTGCTAACTTACCACTGCAGTCTAGTACGAGAGGAACGCTTCATTAAACCAAAACCATGAAGCCCCGTTCATGCTGATGATCCTTCAAAAGGTGGGAGAAGAGCAGCTATTCATTAGCATTAGAGAGAGATGATATCTGGTGAAATCTGTATTGAGCTGGGGAAAGAGAATGGAAGCTCTTGTTTCACTAGGAAAAGGGGGAGGTAAAGGCTTCCTTGTTGAGAGGCTTCTTTTCCATACACCAGGCCTAGCTATGCTCTACCCTTCACTTAGCTGTTATTAACTTGCCTCTCTCCAGCAAGCTGTGGCCGCTGCTTTCTCATTCTCTGTCAAACTTCTGCATTTTTTTGTTTTGTTTTGTTCTATCTTGTGGCATCTACTTTCTGGCTGCAAAGCCTCTCCCCCAACCCAATCATTGCTCACAAGCCATTTAGTTTTCCTTCATCTTGAGTTTCTTCCCACTTTTCTCCTTTCCCTGAAAATCTACAAGCAGAGCTCTCAACTAGCAACACACATGACTTTCCTGGAAACTGCTGCTGCAACATCTAGCTGTTACGCTCCTTCTCCTGAGCTTCTTATCCAAGTCAGGAACATTGTGTTGGAATGTAGGATGGTCTCAGGAGAGCTAAAGCTTAACTAGAGTTGGGATTTGCAAGATATATCAAAGGCAAGCAGAATACTTTTTACTGCTGCATTAGAAGCGAAGGATTGAATGAAAAAAAATGTGGGACCAGGCATAATCTCGGCAGGGAGGCAGTACAGAGTGTGAGGAATGTAAAGCTGAAGATACATTGAAATAAAAGCCTAGTCTTTTTAATTCTCACAGAAGCATGTTTAGATATCATTCCTCATAAACATGGACGTTTTCAAGTTCAAACTTTTTTTCATTAGTAGAAATGATAAGCACTAAAAATTCAACACTGATGAGAATACAGGACAGTAACACAGAAACAGTGAGCAGTTGCCCAAAGCAGATATGAAGAAGCCTTAAGAAATCTAGAGCCTGTGCTATGACACATGCCAATATTAGTGTGTGCAGAGACAGCTGAAATATGGTAATAGCAGGCAGTAGGATGAGACTTTGTGCCACTGACTCTGAATGTCTGAAACAAAGTGTGATTAATAAAGCAAACAAAAATGGAGGGCAGAGGGGCAATAAACTCCATACCCCTTATCTGAATCATGGTATTCAAAAGACAAATATCCCACACGTTAGTAGACTTCTTTTTAGCCCTTTCATACATTTGAAGTGTGATTACATAAAAATATGACTAAAAAAATGAGCAGTTATTTCCTCTTCCATTCACTAACAATGCTGCTACTTTTCCCTTCAACTTTTTAGGTCTTCTCTGATACTATGACTTCAGACAAGTCCAAAAGCTGTTTTATTACTTCAGGGAGACTCCTTGAATCCATACACAAACTTTACATTTCTTTGAATAACACACATCCTTTTTCCAGCATCCCCACTCATGATCTTCTCACGCTATTACTAATAACATTTTTTTTTGAAAATATGAACATTTCGAGATGTCACAACAAGCATTCTGTTGCCTATATTTCTTCTTTCATTTGACCTGACATCCTCTTGCTTATACACTTCTCTATGAATACTAGGTTTATTGCTTTTCCTCTTTTCGTTTTCTACACATTGCAAGTCTTTTCCTAAAGTCTATTTCCTAAACCACTATATTCTTTAGAAATTAGTTGTCTTCTAAGTTGTCTGCTTTTTCTTCTTCAGTCACTTCCTCCTCTTCTTTCAATTTGTTTGGAAAGGGAGTGTTACTGAAATGATGCTCATTCTAAGTAATCATGACTAGATAATGATTATATTATCATTATATTTAGAACAGTAGAACTGGGAAAATTCTAGGTTTATCTAAGTGATAAAAGCATTAATGTTCATATGAACTTTGTGACCCACCTAATAACTAAAACTGGCAGATAGGAAGAAATGAGATGCAACACGTACATCCTTTACTGCTCTAACTGGAAACACAGTTGAGGTAGAACGACCTGTCTCATAGCATCACTGTACTGCTGATACTGCTATATATGAGAAAGTGCAGGCAAATTTATTGTGATTATGCTAATCAAACATTTGAAGGAGGCAAAATGTGATTTCAAAGATGATATTTTTCTTGGTGGCAATAATAATTTAGTCATAGAGTTTGTTCTGCCTTGGGACATTGGGCCTGAACTCCATAACTTCATAGGTCTCTTCTAGCTCATTATTTTTTCATGATTCTATGAAACAAAATGAACGAAATAGTATGAAATGAAAGACTGTATAAATCTTTAAATGAATAATAAAAAGAAAAACAGTATGCAATATTGTATGGAATCATGTTAACACAAACTTACAACCAAAATATACCTATACACAGCTTATTAATCCTTTGACAGCAGCAGTGTCTCTCTTAATAAAAGGAGCTACTGGCTTTATCAGTAATAGGTCTAGCTATAAAATTTATACATGAGACGTTAAAGAAAAAAATAATGACCTTCATTTGAGAGGAAGCTATCGTAATGCATCATCTTACTTCGATATTGCAAATGTGTGTTGATGTTGGGTTCCCTAAAGCAATTCAGCAGAAATAATCAAGCCTAATGCTGCAGAAATTCAAGAAAAAAAAAATTGAGAAAAGACTGTAACCATCTGCAGTAGCTTGGGGGAGAACATTTCAACTATGGGAAAAAAAAGAGAGGAAAATATGCCACATTTTACACTGTTATATCCCACCATTTTAGATTATCTTCTTCCACTCAAATTCATTAGGCACGGCTAGCATCATCCAACTGATTCTGTTCCCCAAATTTTTAAACCTTAAATTGTGACTTTCTGAGAAAATAAACTAAAACAAAAGTCCTCAGGGTTAAATAGCAGTATGTAATTAATCAAAATACCTGAGCTCATACTATATGCATCTATTTGGTCAAATTGTTTATTACTAATATATTATTATATTGTACTATTACATTCATATTTGAACTATGAAATCAAATTGGTTGAAAGACATTCCTAACCAAAGAAGAGGAAGGCTTTCATGCATCTTGTACTGTCAGATACGGAGTTTCAAAACACAATTAAAGAGGTAAAATTTTGTTGAACCTGTTAACATTGAACAAGACTGCATAATTTTATCATTTAGGCAAACCTGAGGGATTTGAGACAAACTTCCATTCACCGAGAGACAGGGCTGCAACAGAATCACATGAGAACTAGTCTATCCTCAGGCTTTTTGCTGTCTTCTAAAATACAGCATGACCTGAAAAGCACTGTGGGGAGTTTGTTATCAGACAACGATTTTCAAAACAGGTAGGCACAGAATACTAAAAAGAGAATGAATTTGTGCAATTCATTTCTGCCTGCACCAGGAGACAAAAAAAAGATTAAAATCATAAGAAACAGTCCTCAAAATACATTTAAAATGATGCTATCAGATCCTTTCTAGGTTAATTGCTTAGATTGCTTCTATCCAAAGAGTCCTTTTTCCTACACAGCTGTGCACTAGTGTTATACATTTCCTTGTAATAGCTATACATTTCTGCATACTCATTTCACATCTCTTACGACGAGCATGTTTGTGATACTGCAGATGATCGGGAACACAAAAGCAGGCTAAACAGAAGAAAGTGTCAAATATGATAAAAAGGTGGAAAAAAACCATTTAGTATGTCAGATGCTGAGGTACACTACTGCAAAGCTTTTTGTTTGGTTGGTTGGGTTTTTTTTTTTTTTTTTTTTTTTTTTGTTCTGTAGCAAGTTGCTAATATCTTATGCTGGAATGCCGGATACATGGCTCTGATCTGTGTTTTTCTGCATAAAGTTCCCTTTGACTTGAAGGACGGAGATTCTGTAGAGAGATTATAGTCTTAGAAACGTGGACAATTTACGGCTTATGAGACTCTTTCAGGCCATGCTGAGCCATGCCGAAAAGCACAACGCCTCCTCAACGCCCTCCTGACTACCCGGACGCGGCAAGACAGCCAGGACTGCGGGTGTAAAACGCTCCAGCTGCCCTCACAGCCAGCTAGCTGTCCTCGGCGCAGGTAAAGACCAGTGTTACGGCCCCTGCCCTCCAGCTGAGCCTTGCTAATTCAGCTGTGGTGCACCTGGAGAGCCTGCTGCTGGTGAATCACCTCATGTCTTAATGCATCATTTCCACTATCCTACGTGCCGTGCAATGGACATGATGTAAACAGTATGAGCAAAACGGTTTAGGCAGGACAGCTTGCCGGGTGTCTGAGTAGCGGCTCCTTATGTTACCACAGGAAGGTTTATGAAATAATCTAAATAAATCTTATTTAGCTCAAGTAGGGCTTACCACAGAATGCTTCTACACAGTTATGCATAATATTTACTATCAATAGACAGATGGCAAGGAGACGATACTGAACTTCCTCTATATCACCAAGAGTTTCAGCGATGTCCTTGCAATGGAAATATACAACTCTTAGATATCTACACCAGATATTAAGCTTAAATCACCCAATTAAAGTACTAGAATAGCATATTATATCTATAGATATCCTCACTGAAAAAAAAAAAAAAAGATAAATAAATAAAAAGGAGAACACCACATTTCCTCCCAGGAATTTAAGCTACTACAACTCAAACTTTTAACAGTCATTTCAAAATCTAGTAATATTCTCACGAAAATGTATATGCACTTGGAAAAGATTATTATGACTGTGAATGTTTCAAAAGCTGTTTGGGATTTTGATCCAGACTTTTATTTTATCCTGATTTTATATCCATATTTTCCAATCACCTCCCCCCACACTGCATTTACACAAGACAATAACAGGATCCTAGTCTGTCCTGCGCTTCTCTCCTTCAGAGAATTGCTTAGGAAGTTGGAGAAAGCAGCAAAACTTTTCCAATTGCTAAAGAGCAAGCAGGAAACAATAAACAGTCACAATCTCTTCATTTTACAAATGAAGGAGTTTTGTTTGTTTGTTTGTTTTTAAACAAAGACAACCCTTCTGGCACATGCATTTAATCTGTCTCGCTTTTAAGGTGGTTTCATCTGCTTTTAAACTTGCAAAGGTTTAAATGAAAGTTCATTTAGACTTTTACAAGTTTCAATGAAAAGTCTAAACGAAGAGCTATCTACACAAAGAAATAAAAAGCATGATTAGCTTGTTATCTGAGGAAAGAAGATAATTTAAGGAATTAAATAGTTTTGCAACATTTACAATATCTTTTAACTTGATAAATATTGCTACTCCAATGATCTTGATTTGTAGACAGCTACCAATTTAATCTACCTCTTAAAAAAAGTAACTGAAAAAATACGTATTTTTTAATATATTATATTCTTCCATTCAGTCTTGGAAATTTGATTTTCACGGGCCTTTACAACATATAATGAATCTCCAAACATCAATAAGAAGTAAATACATCTTACAGGGCTTTGTTGTGCTTTTTCTTTTCGTCTTTCTTCAGGAACTTAGTATTAACAAGTACTAATATTATCAAGTTAAAACAAAAATTTGCTGTGTATGTATCATTAGGCATAAATTTTGATATTTAGAGCTAATACGTAGTTGACCTTGGTTCATTAGTTACAAAGCACACAGAGAGTCTAGGGGACTGTACATCATGCCTTATTTATTGAAAGTGAGAGAAAATCCTACTTCCTTCCCAAATCAGGTTTCAAAGTTTATTTTATTTATTATTCTCCACCTCTGGATACCGGTCTTTTCAGTTCCCAACTGCTTTGACAAGGCCAGGGTTCAAGTGATAATCAGCTTCCCTCTTATTGATTTTGGGCTGGTAAGTAACCAGCCTAATCTTGTTATGTTCTTCCCCGTGGTTGAGCCCTTCCACGATTAACTGCTCTGGAGGCACACTTGAATGGCACAGTGGCAGGAGTAAACGTGACTCATGTTCCGGCATGGAAACCATTATAACAATTTAATCAGTCTAATTCATATGCCAAAACAGTAGCTTTCTTTTGATTTCCATAAACAGTGTATATATTTTTCACTGGTACACAACAAGAAAGTGTCTGGATTAATGAGCTTGAACAAGAGCTCATTAATACAGCTTTTGGACAAAAATATATTTTCCTTGCACTGCCTTTTGGTATGTTTAATATAACTGAAGAGACAGGGTACACAAACTCTTACAATATTGATATGTCCTAAAAGCAGAATGAAAAACTACCATGAGGAGTAATTGTGAACTATTTGCTATGACTTGCACAAAAAAGATTGGCCCTTTCTGCTTCAGACACATAATGGCATTCCATAAATGTCATGGAGAGGGAGGCAGAGTAAAGATAAGCCACTGAAAGCTGCTAAACTTGCATGAGATTCAACTTATAGAATCAAAGAACAAAAAAGCATGCCTATTTTTTGCACTAGCATCTGGTCTTAGCAGAAGGCCAAATCTCCTTATCCTGTTCCATTCTACCCATGCCAGGCTCTTGGCATGAGCCAAGAGAGAGAAGAGGAGCACTCCTCTCCAAATTCTGTAAGTTAAAAAGAGTCAAGAATTTTCAAAACCAGAGAATTCAGAGACCCCTTCTAATAAGCTAAAGCAATGAGAATTCTTCAAACAACGGTTTCAGAATCATTCATATCTTCCTGGCAGAAATATTGCCTCTTTGGAAAAACAGTAAGGATACAGACTTAAAGACTCTTTTGAAAGGTGAGTGTGGGCCCATGAATTAGTTTAGAAGTGTTTGCCCCACATGTCTACCTCAGAATCAACTACTGTTCAATCTAGAGAACAAGAGGTATTCACAGGTCATTAAACAACAAGTATTTGGCACTTCACAATAGCATCAGAAAACAGGAGTTAAGATCTTTGTACAGTAAACTAGCCAGAACTCATGTGAAGTAAAAAATGGACAGCTTTCAAAACTGAAGTGAAGATCATTTTCAAAGATATGAAGATAATACATTTCATGTTTCTGCTTGCATTTTTTAAAGTTAGAGTATCCATAGAAAACAATCTTATGCCCTTGGTAAGCCATAATAAAGTTCCATTCCTAAGCTTACCATTAAGCCCATTCTTTGAAGAGCAGTCACAGGTAAATAATAAAGCTAAACTTCTTTTATCACTAAAACCTTCTCAGTCCTGAAAATCAGATTCAGTTTTGATTCTACCTTCTTTGTTCATCTCCACTCATGAATAAACACACCTTAGAAGACAGAGCTCTACTGGGAAATGACTAAAAACACCTCAGCTGTTGCTTTCTTAGCCCAAAGCTCAGTAATACCCAAGGCATGACAGTTTTCATACTCAAAAAGTTTGTAAGTGAAATCAAAACCTGTTATCTCATTCTTAAATTCACCCTGAATGATCACCATTTTTCTCCAGTTTTAAGTTTCTTGAGAGCATCTTTTTGTTTGTTTCAATTTTAATTGTTTTAATCAAAATCATTTCTGATCCACCTGACATCTACTAACAAAACTTTCAGCTAGAAAGCAAAATAGCATACAAACATTTATCTATAATAAACCTTAGGTAGCCATATATTTAGAATATGATACAATATCAACTCTATTGTGGTCTTAAGTACTCCATCATGGACAGACTGATAAAAAGAGTATGAAACAGTACTAGGTAGTATGAAAATATTTTTAGTTAGTGATATCAAGGAAGGTCTAGTAAACAAAAATTCTTGCTCAAAAAGAGGTAAGGCAGCTCTGTAATAAATATTCTCTATGAAAATATATACGAGCATCACTGAACATACTGTATCTTCTGTTTACCATGGCAATGGTTGGGATGTCCTGTGGACTTGTGCTGGCTGTACTAAAGTCCCATAAAAACCCATGGGCAGGAAAGCTCCCTTTGACACCAGAGTTCACTGCACTTCCCCACTGCAGCTTTCCTAATGTTCAGATACACTTACTACCTGATGCACAGTTACAAAGGCAGAGGTGTCATTATTTATCATAAACTTCATAGTTTTTGTTTGTGCACGTAACCATGGTAGCTTATGGAGGACAGCTGTGACCACCGCTGCTCTTATGGATTCTTTGCAATCCCCCTTCTCACCTGTCACCACGGGAAAACTGTCAACATCTTTGGAAAGAATCACCAGAGTTACGCGTGTTCTGAGGCATATCGAAACTGTGCACTGAACAAAAAACTTGCCAAAAAAGTATCTTCCCCAGCTAGGACTGTGGTAAAGTTTTATGCTTATGGAGTGATACTACACAACACTACTCAGCCTAAAGCTGAGTAACCAAAGCAAGCACTAAAGTAACCAGAGAATTTTTTTTCAAGTTTGATAAAGGATCCTTTTCTTTTCACTGTTGCCCATTAGTAGAGATATGTGCATAACTGAGTGTTTTGTTATACTGGATCATTTTCCAGTATGAAGTTGATTATCTGGACATACTAAGACAGCAACACACCAACCCACCATTGAAAATAACATTTGCATATAAAGGAAAACAGAGATTTGTTTTGAACGCCATGTGAGTCCTTCTAAACTCTCACTAAACACGTATCCTAGAAAAAGGCCACATCATGCTTCCCGAGACTGACTCCCAACCTGCAGAATGTCAAGTAATCTCTATTTTGATTCTCCAGGTGAAGGAAATACCTTGTATACTTTGTACTTCCAAAAGAGAAGCATCAGCATCTTGCCTCTCCCTACGGGATGCACAGCTCATGCTTTAAAGAAAACAGGTTTTAAGAGCAACAAGAAGCAAGAGCCATTTAAACTGTCCAGGTGAGAATTCTAGATGAGTTTCTCTATTTTTTTGCTACAAAACTAAACCTTCATTGGTAGGAGTAGTTAAATAATGAGTAGAATTAGTCCAGGAAAAGTCTTGTCTGTTGAGGAAGAACATCAGGATGTGAGGACAGTGATATCTGTCAATCAGTGCTACAGAGGCAGGATTTACTCTTTAATCCTGTTTTATTCCAAACAACTACTTGATACCACTTTGTCACACACATTTTATAACCTGTCTTCCCATAGAGGATCAAAACTCAGTTGCTAAGATCAGAGATCTAACCATTACCTACAGTCATGCTCAAGTATCACCCAGTAGCAACACTCAAGATATTCCAGAATATGGATGGCAGAGCTTTCAGAGAGAGAGACATCAAATTTATGCATCAATATTATACTTCATTTCATGAAATGAATTGACACGCTACAAACGTTTTTCAATAATAGTTTCTACAGTAGTTTTGTACTTCAATAAGCAATATAGACATTGCATTTTATATTCTGAACAAAAAGCATGCAGCTGCAGAGCAGGCTTTTCTGCAGCAAACATGGTTACACATCTAGGCAGAACTTTTCTGGCTTTTCAGCCTTCTCCAGCTTAGAAAAGGTGGGGAACTGACTAGCAACCTATATTTGCCCAGATCTATAGCATCTGGCAAAGCAAACAGCTGAAAGTATACTGTCATACTAAACAACTTTGTATGGATACAAAGAAATATTTCAGAAATATTTCCATGTGCGTTGCCACTCTAGCATAAACATCAATAAATGTAAAGGAAGACCCATGCCTGAGAAATACCTATGCACTTCCTTGCATGGCCAGCTGCTAAGCACATCTGGGTAGCACACAGCCATTTCCTTCCCAGATAGATTTTTATTAGCTTTCTGTGAGCTGAGCCTAACTGAGTGCACAAAGACTGAGTGGACTTGGATATCCACTTACAAGTAACTGCAATCCCAAATTCCTACCTTGACTATCTTCACATTCAAAATAGCAGTCAAGTTTCACAACTGGTCTTTAAACATGGAAAGCAGAACAAGTTTTATCATCTTTGCATGTTGAAGACTTACTAAAATATTTTCAGTTATGTAACATCCCTAAGTCTGAAATAGGCTTTGCTATACAAAAATAGCATTATTCTTGTGTTCAGCTACTTTCTGCTGCCAAGATTTCCGTGAGCTGGAAATGTGCATTTGGAAAGAAGCTGTGATAAAGCGGTTAAGGTTGTGTGGGTGTTGGTGATAGAGGTGTTAAGGTTAGACGGATGCCCTAACTGCACATTTTCATATTGCAATATGGCTGAATTTATTTTAGAAAAGACAGAAATAGATGAAACTTCATGTATATAAGGCACATATCTTGCCAAATGTAATGCGCTTGATTTGGCTTGCTGAATAACTCTTCTAAGGTCTATTTATTACATTACTACATAAGTCTAAAGCTATGAGTTCTGGAATATTCAATATCACTTACTGTCATCTGTATTTTGGAGCAAATAAATAGCATATTGGCTCTGCTGTGAGGTAGCTGTAGCAACACACAATTTAAAAGAAAATATTTGATCATGTGGGTTTTAATCATGCTGAACATTATACTATATTATTTGAACACTTAGTTTATTATTATAAAGACTTGGAAGAGGATAACAAGTGATTCTTTAAGACAAATGAGTTACTGGAATGGTGGCGAGGTGCACATTCAACATGAGGTTAGTGTATGAATTAAACTAAAAAATAAGAAAAGGTACATTGCTCATACAATATAAGGTAGCTGCACACAGTCAACATTTTATATGTAGCTTGTCCAGTTTGCTAACGTAGTTTTTCATCTGAAGCCATCATAAAAGGCATATTTAACTTTTCATCAACAGTTTTAAAAGCAGTCCAAACAAAACTTTGCTCTTTTTCAAACAGTTGACAATTGTCAAGAAAGAAAGGAGGTATCGCTCTGTATAACTTTGGTATTGACCAGAGTACTAAAAGCACTACGCAAATGCAACTTTGTTGTGCTACCTGCATAAGTAAGTCAGGTCAATTTACAGCAACTCCACTGATAAGGGAAAATAATGTCATTTTACCACTGCACATCTTTGGATGCCAGCATTTAATACTTCTCTTTTCACATAGCAACTGTCCTGCAGACACTGATGAGAGAAGGCCAGTCTAAATGTCTACCTTGCACATGCTAAAGTGCAGCCTGCAGTCACTTCTGAGTTACCTGCAGCTTCCCAGTTTTCCCACACATATACTAAGCACTTATTCAATTAAGGCCAAATACTTGCAGAATACAACAGTCCACTGTCAGCCTGTGATATATGTATAGAAAGAGCAGCTAACAGGATGGGTCTGGACATTACAAAAGACCAGACAGAGTAAGTTTCCAGTGCTGAAGATGTACAATCCCTCTGTCTTAGTACTCACTCTCCCTTCTCTTCACAGAGACACATGCAAACCCAGGGATATACTTAAATATCTCCATCTGTATAGGTGATATTCACTTGTATGAGATCACAGTATTGCTAGATTTTTCAAATAATAGGTCACAATGATCCTTAGGGTTCTTTGCTGCTCGCCTGGTTTCTTCATTTCCAGACTTATGTCCTTTTTAATTCACATACTGCTGTGGGAAATATTTTCTACACATTTCATCGTTCAAGACAAAAAGTAAAAAAGGTCCGAGACCTTTGCTTAAATCTCATCCTCTTTAAAAAGTAAAAGAATTTAACTGATTTTTGTAATAGGACCAGGTAGATACATTTAAAGAAAAAGGCTTTGTTATCATTTAAATATTATAAAGCGATCGAAAATGTTTCAATTTGCTTGTAGCATATATACCATTATATGTGCAGAAGCTGCTTCGTGACTAAGTATACTCCATAAGTCCTCCTTTGCATTTATGGAAAATCCTTTTGGCTTCCACAGATCTGCTTTTCCTTTTTTTTTTTTAAAGTAATTGCCAGCAATAAGGAAAGATGTATCCTGCTTTATAAAAGTGAACCTTGGGAGTCTGACTTAGAGAGAAATTAAAGAAACTTTGAACCTTACCTTTTCAAAGATATATATATATATTCAAAAAGAATATATCTATCTATCTACATATATAACTCCATTTAATTTAAAACAAACATATTAGAAGCTGACTCAGTAAGGAGCTGATGGTGGAGTTCCAATGGAAGAAAAGCTGCTTTAGATGATGGAAGCAGGGACAGGCTACAGAGGAGGAATTTAAAAACATTGCCCAGGCACGCTGAGATGGCATTGGGAAAAGCCAAAATTCAGCTACAGGTGAGATTTTCAAGGGACATGAAGGGTAACAAAAAGATGTTTTACCACTACATTGATAGTAAAAGCTGAACAAGGGTTGTAGCTGAATGGGGCAAGTGTTCTAGTGAGCCCAGTCAGATACAGGTACTCAATGCCTTCAGTTTTCTTCAACATGTTCTCCCAGACTTCTGTGCTTGGAAACAGAGTTCAGGGAAGACAGAAACAACACAGAGTGTGGATAGAGCCAGCAAATATACGCAAGAACCTGAAACACACAAGTCCATGGGACCCAAGGGTGCTGAAAGAGATGGCTGATATGTCCTTGAAAGGCCATTTTCCATCATCTTTGAAAGATCACAGGGATCAGGAGATGCCACTAACAACTGAAGAAAGGCAAATGTTGCACCTGAATTCAAAACAAAAGTCCTAGAATATAATCCAAGGCTACAAGCCACTCATCTTTGCTTTGATCCCCGAAAAAAATCACGGAGTGAATCCTCTCCAGGGAGAGCTTTTTCATCCTCAGGACAGTGGAGTCGACTGCCCAGTTTATGTATTGTCCATCTCTGGCAGTTTTAAAGACCTAATTCAATAAAGCTTTAAGTCTGGCCTCAGAGCTGACCTGGCTTAAGCAGGAGGTCCATCTGGATGACTTTCTGCAGGTCCTACAACCCAAATTATTCTATGTCCTTAAAAGCCTATTGCATTACTTGTTACTTCCATTAGATACCTACTAGAAATGAAAGAAGGTACAAGTTCTTGTAATTTAGTATCAGAGGGCAGAAAACCTTTAACTATCTAAGTCTAAGTATTCAAGAGTGACCACTTATAAATTGGATACCTTTCCTGAAAATCAAGTCTGATTTATTCTTGCACAATAAAGTAAATGAAGAATGTGTGCTCAGTCATAAAATGTGAAGAGTTATTCTATTACAATAAGATACTTAACTTTCACTCAACCCCTCTGTTACTACTGAGTTAACCATCTTTCAG
Organism: Rhynchotus rufescens; assembly: GCA_032273925.1. Taxonomy (NCBI): domain Eukaryota; kingdom Metazoa; phylum Chordata; class Aves; order Tinamiformes; family Tinamidae; genus Rhynchotus; species Rhynchotus rufescens. Next base: position 17,424 of record JAVCKT010125264.1, read on the forward strand.
CAGGTCACTTGAATTGCCACCAAATTCCAGAGCCACTTCAAACTGAGCTTAACAAATTTATTTATTATTTTCAGATTGAAACATGTGTCAGAGACTTTAGGTAACAAAGAAAATCCACAGAAAATATACAAACTTCCTTTAGATCTTTAGGTAAACAGTGGATAATTGTATTATTTGTATATGTATCCATAGAAGATATGGGGGAAGGAGAGTCTCAGATCTACTGGAGCAGGTGGTTTGGTTTTTTTTTTTTTTTTTTTATTTTATTTTAAATAAAAAAAAAAATTATACCCCAATAAAAAAAAGAAAAAAAAATTTAAAAAATTAATACAAAAAAAAAAAAAA
>JAVCKT010125292.1:0-19954 GCA_032273925.1 Rhynchotus rufescens
CTGCCCTGCCCGCTGTCCAGCCGTCTGTCTGCCCTGCCCGCTGCCCTGCCCCTGGGGCAGCCGCCTGTCTGCCCTGCCCGCTGTCCAGCCGTCTGTCTGCCCTGCCCGCTGCCCTGCCCCTTGGGCAGCCGTCTGTCTGTCCTGCCCGCTATCCAGCCGTCTGTCTGCCCTGCTGGGCATCGGTTCTGTCTGCTGCCCTGTCTGTTCTGCAGCCCTCTGTCTGTCATGCCCACTGTCCAGCCGCTTGTCTGTCCTGCCCGCTGCCCTGCCCCTTGTGCAGCCGTCTGTCTGTCCTGCCCAATGTCCAGCCGTCTGTCTGCCCTGCCTGCGCCCTGCCGGGCCTCAGTCCTGTCTGCAGCTATGCCCACTGTCCATCTGTCCGTCCTGCCCATTCTGCAGGCATCTGTCTGTCCTGCCCGCTGTCCAGCCGACTGTCTGTCCTGCCCGCTGCCCTGCCCCCTGTGCAGCCGTCTGTCTGCCCTGCCCGCTGCCCTGCCGGGCCTTGGTCCTGTCTGCTGCCATACCCACTGTCCAGCTGTCTGTCCTGCCCATTCTGCAGGCATCTGTCTGCCCTGCCCGCTGCCCTGCACTTCATGAGAGTGCCCTCAGACCTGTCTGCTGCCCTGCCCACCCATTGTGCAGTCATCTGTCTGCCCTGCCCGCTGCCCAGCCTGGCCCTCAGTCCTGTCTGCTGCCCTGCCCGCTGTCCAGCCGTCCATCCTACCCATTGTGCCATCGCCTGCCCTGCCCGCTGCCCATTTGTCTGCCCTGCTGGCTGCCGAGCTGTCTGTCCTGCCCGTTGTGCACCCATTTGTGCTGTCCGCCGCCTTGCCCTTGCTCCCAGCCTTGCCAGCAGCCCTGCCCGCTGCCTGGCTGTCAGTCCAGCCCGTTGTCCAGCCGTCTGTCCTGCCTGCAGCCCTGCCCGCTGCCCTGCCTGCAGTCCGTCCATCAGCCCTGCCGGGGACGGGGCTGCCAGCCCTACGCGCTGCCCTCCTTGCAGCCCGCTCTGCAGCCCCGCGACCCGCTGCCCGGCTGCCTCTCCCGCCTGCAGCCCGGCTGCCAGCCCTGCCCGCCGCCTGGCCTTAAGTCTCGCCTCAGCCCTGCCTCCTGCTCCTCCTGCCCCGTGCTTTGCCCTCCCTCCTGGCTCAGCCCTGCCTGCTGCCCGGCCTGGGCTCCGCTGCCCCGCGCTGCCCTCGGGCTGCCTGCAGCTCTGCGGCTCGTGGCTGGCCCGTGCAGCTGGCTGCATGATGGAAAGGCGGCTTTTCCCTTGCTAACAGCAAGGAGCCTTCTCTGCCGGCATCCTGGAAGCACTTCAAAGCCACGAGCTCTTTGTATTGCTAGCAAGACGCTATCTATGAGAATAAAGCGCTACCCGGCAGAGCTGCTGCCGGGTTGCAGGCGGCTGCAAAGTGTGAGCGGAGATGGGGGCTGTGCCAACGCTGCCCGAGGAGGCGCGGGAAGCTTTGCTGCAATTCAGAGCGCCGGTGGTGCCTCTAATGAAAGGGGTTTCTTTATGCAGCACGACAAGCAGGGCATCTCTCCTGCTCCTTGCGATGGGGCGCCTCGCAGAGAGGGCCTTTCGCTCGTCCTTCCTTTCGCTGGTTTGTGGAAGCAGATGTTTGTGGTGACGTGACAAGGCAGGTAGCGGGTCACGTGAGTTATGCCTGTGCTGTTGGTGACGCAGCCAGCTCGCCGACAAAACCCCCTGCTCATCCCCCGTGCCCTGCAGATAGGGCTGCTCATTTGGGTGGGAATAGCAGGGCCAGCAGTGGGAGCGAGGGATGCTCAGGAAGCTGAGATGGCCCCAGGAGGGACGGACCAGGACGGGAAAAGCCATGGTGCCAATACAGCATGGGGCATCACTTGGTGCATCCCAAAGCATCGCATTGGTGTCCTCCATCTGTAAAGCTTCCTCGTGTTTGATGAGCACCAGGGCATCGCTTCCTGGCAGGAGAGCACGTGCAGCGGGGCTCCCCACGCCTGCCGTATCAATAAGGTCCATGCAGGGGGTCAATAACGCAGGAGCTGTGTGAGCTGGTCCTCACGGTTCACAGAGCTAATTAAGCTTCTGCTGGCCTGGTTTCCAAACCTGGCTAACTTTCTGCCTTCAGAACAACTTGAAATTTCCAGCAGAGACAAACTGTGATTGCGGGGAGGGTTAGGGAGGTGCTTTGGTGGAGCTCAGGGTGGACCAGAACAGGAAAGATAGTGCCTGCCTCACAGAAGTACCCGCAAAAATGGGCTGTTGTGATACCCACGGGTGCTGCCCATCAGGCTGCACATGGGCAAGGTGCTGGAGCAAGAAAATGTGAGTAGTTAATCAAATTTGACCAATGGATTCAGGTATGGAATATCATGGTTTGTTCAGGCTTCAAGGCTTGAGGGCAACTGGCAGCTTCTCTCTTTTAACCACTCTCTGGAGCACATTCAGCAGCAAGGGCTGGAGCAGTGGGCACTGGGAATTTGGGTGGTCCCATATGTGAGTGATACCCAAAAGAAGTGGGAAACAGGCAGAGCAGAAGCGAGAAACGGTGCTGTCTAAGAGGGCTGGAGCACAAGCATTTCCATTCTGGAGCCTGGAATTGCTTTGGGATTTCTAGACTTCAGGACTCGTGAGCCGACAGCTCTAAACCAGCTCCATCCTGCACAGGGCACAGCTGGTGGCACAGAGCTCTGAGCCCCTCGGGGTCACCACTGTGCCAGGATTTGGGGGAAATTCCATTTGTTTGGAATCTAAGGAACTCAGCTGCAAGAGCTTTCCCAAGGGGTGTTAAGGATGCATGAGACACAAAGTCAAAAACGAGAAAATGCCGAGGCGTTAATGCAGCTCTGTGCCTCCCCTTGTGTCCCTGCATTGCAACAGTCTTTCGCAGCAATTATTACGTTTGTGTTTTTCCCGTAGGATGCCTGCCTTGCTCAGCACGCGGCGTGCACTGAAGAACACAGGTTGGAACGTGGAGGCTGTTGACTGCATCACTCAATGGAGAGACCTGGTCGTGAGGGAGATAAGACTAAAAACCACACTGCTAATTTCATTTAATTTTACTGACTGCTTCCCTGGGCACAGGGTTTTGCATGCCTGCCTCTGCCCCCGTGTCCTTGTGAGATACCAAGGGAGCTCCCTGAACCAAGCTTCTGGCAGGGGGTCGATACCTCTCTGCTTGTTATTGCCTGGAAGCCTGGCTTGGAAACCAGCTGCTTGATTATCAGGAGGGATGCATGAACAACCAACAGGAGCCAGAGGCAAAATATACTTTGTGCTATAACAACACTGGAAACTCAGAAAAATGAGACCCAGGGCATCTCAAACCAGTGGGGCAGGGAGCCAACCCCTGAGCATGTCCGTTCCACCTGGGCTCATCTGCTGTCCCAGGAAAGGGCATCTGTCCCATTCCCAGAGTGTGCAGAGCTGTGAGGAAGGGAGTCGTTCCTAATTCCCTGTGAGAGTTGGGAGCCAGGAGACTAATGGAGAAGCTATAAAGGAAAAGCCAAATCGTAATTCCTGAGGCTAGGAGAGGGGAGGTCGGAGCGTTAAAACATCATGTAAACATCTCTGTACTCAAAGTGTCTGGGGATGGTTCATTATGCAGCCTCAATTCTGGCATTTCCAATGCCTTGTTTGAAGGCATAACATCTCCATTTGCATCTCCACACCTAGGTGCAGACACACGCATACGTTTATGCTTGTGAATATTTACACAGGCAGACGTGTGGAATAGCTTTCGGAGATTGGTCCATAGGATCAGCCTGGGAATCACAGTCATGAGCAGAGTGGAAACTTCTCTCTTGTCTCCTGCTGCCTCTGTGAGGTGGGATCTGCTCCAGTTAATGTGAGGATTGGCCAGGGCTGCTGCCCGGTGCAAAGTCAGTGCAAGCCAGGCTCCCTTTTCTACTCAAGATGCAATTAATTCCCAGGCGACAGAGACAGCATTTGGCTCTAAGACTCCCTGGAAAAGCAAGACAGTGGCAGTAAATCAGGCACGGAATGCTTTACTCCGCTGGGAATTTACATTGGGAGCTGGCAGCTCCTTCGGTGCTTTACCCAGCCCAGGTCCCGCTCCTGCTCCTTGGATGCAGCGACACCGAGTCACTCGCCGGTGCTTTGGCCTCCCTCCAGGTTGCACAGCAGCACAGCAGCTCTCCCGCAATTCCCTGAGTTGGCAGGAGGAGACACAGGCCGAGGCAGATGTTCCCCAGGCTGCCTGGATGGAAGCGATAATCAAACGATAGATTATTTCCGAGCAATGTCTGCATTTGCAGACATTAATTTTAGTGCTGTGCAAATGGTTTCGAGGAAAAAAATTAACGCAGGAGTGTGGAGAAGGGTGGGATGAGCCAGACGTGCTGCGGGCGATGCTGGCGAGGAGTTTTGGGTGGCTCCACATCCCGGGAGCCCCCTGCGACCTCCGTGGCCAGGAAGGGATGTAGCTGCAGCGCACGGGAGCGCTGCAGGTCCCTTGGTGTTAAGCATCTCATGGGGCATCAGGGCGTGTGGCCCGAGGTCAGTTTTGGGGGATGCAGAGGGCAGCTCCCCTCCGCACAGGGCACGGACTCGGTGTATCCTGCAGCCCCGTTCCTCGGAGCCGGGCGCTGCCGGCTGCGTCAGCAGCTCCGGGGAAGCAGCATCAGCAGCACGGCGTGGAGGGAGGTTTTTACCAGCTGAGCTTCTGGCCCCCGAGGTACCTGACCTGCTTTCCCATTGCCAGCTCTGCTTCAACCCGCTAAAGGTCACAGGAAGTCGGGTTTATTTTTAGTTTTTCCCTTTTAAGTTGCCCCAGAGCGGCGCGGGCTGATGGAAGGAAGATGCCTCCTCCCTCCCGTGAGCCACGAGGTCGAGGTCCCGGGATGGTGCTAATGGATGTCCGTGCCCGCCGCGAGCTCCCTGCGAAAGCCTGGCCCTCGCACCTCTCCCTGCCCAAGGAATCTCGCTGGCACTTCCCGGCCTTCCCGGAGCTCCGCAGGGAGCAGCATCCATCCGCGCTCAGCGGCAGGAGCGGTTCAGCTGGGGCAAACCCTGCCGCTTCTCATGCTGCCGTGGCCTGGCCCCAAACACTTGGTTTTCCATTTGTTCCTCCTGTTGTTTCATGGGGGAAACTCGGAATTGGGGTGAATCCCACGGGATTTGAGGAACTCCAGGTGAGAATGCCCAATTCCTCCCAGGGATTTTCTTGCCTGTCCTCTGGCTTGGTCAGTGCCAGCAGAGCCCACCTGTCCCTGCTCCGAATCCCCATTCCCAACGGGGCCGGCTCCGGAGTGTCCCCATGTGCACAGGGGACTGTGATGGTGTCACCCGCGACTGCCCTGTCCGACCTGGACAGGACGGCTCAGCCTGGATGCGCAGCGGGGTCTCTCTTTGATTGGAAATTGCATGTTTTTCTCTTTCTTTTTTTTTTATTTCCCCTCTGTTCTATAAATGGAATGGAGGCGCTTAAAAATAAATTCTCGGATAACACCGCCGAGACAACACAATGGGACCGACTCAAAGTGTTTGGATTAATTAGCTTAAACTGGAACCTTTCATTCTGCTTTCAACCTCAGCTTCATGTGCGAAAAAAAAATAAAAGCAACAAAGCTTCAGGAGCTGAAAAATCTAAATGTTCCACCCTGAAAATATCAAAACGAGACATTTTGGCCTCGTTGATGTGCTTTGTTTCTTTTTAAAACGAAATGACATCAAGACCAACACCTTTTCATGTTGCCTGCATCATTAAAAGAGCTTCAAACCAAAACCCAAATCAGCATGAGCAAGTAATATCTTAATTAGCTTTTTTTCTCTTTTCCTGCCAAAAGAAAGTCTACAAATACTGATTTCTTTTTCCCACCCCCAAGCTATGAGCTGGCCAAAATTATGAAAAGATTTCTTTAAATATTTCCCCACACTTTATGGTTGATTCATGGAGTTGGAGCTGAATGAGATGAAAATGATTTGCATCAGTCGTGTGCCTGCTCAGGCTTCTCGGTGGGCGCTGCTGATATCAGGAGATTTCTGGTGTTATCGGTTGCAGGGAAAGCAGCATTAAATTTGCTTTGGGGGGCAAGTTGTGTGGGAGATGTTTACTCAGCCCCTGGCCGCTCATATTATGTGAATATTGGAAGGACATGCAATGTGCAGGGTTTATAAATGCTTTTGCAGTCTCCAGGTGAACAAACCAGATTTTTTTTAGTGGACGTTTTCCTACTGGATGAAATTGAAAAATGAAAAATTGGAGATGTGGGAGGGGCTGTGCTCAGTTTGTCATTTTTCATTCTCTTTCCGTGTTCTTTTTATTTTTATTCCTGTCTCAATGGCAAAATAGGAAAGATGTAGGAATGGAGGAAGGGAAAAATAAGGAAGGAGAGGAGAGGCTTGAAGGGACAAAAATTGGGAAACAGCCAACTTAAAATGAAATATTTTCAAACGATTTTCTAGAGGAGTTTCCAAATGCTATATATTTGCTTCGGAAGCCTCTCCAGTGAGAGCAGCTCTGACACTCTGACCAATTTTCCCTTCTGGTTCTGCAGCGGCTCTGCTGAGTGCAGCGCCTGAGCCAGCCTGGGCTGCAGGTCTCCGGTGGGTTTGCCCGGCCCCTTCGCTGCCCCGCAGCACCTTTGGAGCAGGGGCAATAAAAACACCCCTGGAAACACGTGTGCCTTGCTTGGCTGCTCGTTATCACAGCGCACAGAGGATGGTTTGGCGAGTGAGCAGCCCGCGGCCCTTCCTGGCTCCCGTTCTCCCAGCAGGAGCCTTCTTCCCATACAGCGGAGTCTGCCTCCTTTCTCCTTGCAAGGTGGGCTTCTTGGCTCTCATCCCAAGCGTTCTCCCCATTCAGGGCTCGTCACCAGCTGAAGGCTGGCTCGTTAATGACAGATCTATTGCTCCTCTGGGGTTAATGACAGATCTATTGCTCCTCCGGGATGTGGCACCAGTTTTCACTTCGAGGTTAAAGGATGGGGTGACACCAGGGAGTTGTCCCCACTCCTGTCGCGGCGCTGGGTGACCTTGTTCTTTCCAGCCACACGTGGCCAGCGTGTCCCAGTGCCACCGGCAGAGAGTGGTGGCCCGTGGGCCCGTGGCAGCTCGCAGGCTGCTGGTGCCCGTGGGCTCCCTGCCTCCAGAGTGGTTTGTGCAAGGCCTGGATGGCGCTGGGGCCGGGGTGAGGATGGTGTGGAAATTGCTGCCATCTATTGGCACTGGCAGTTCATATCCTGCAGGGAGAGAGCCCTCTGCTTGGCATCTCCGCATCCCTGAGCTCCTCAGCTATCAACTAATGAATTCTATGGGGCGGCGGATGGGAAGCAGAGATGGAGAGGCAGCCTGACCCCCGTAAGACCACAGCGAGCAAGGCAGAGCTCTGGCTGTCCCCTGCTGAAGCCCATGCGATGGTCCTAGGGGAGATGTCCTTGTACCCATCCCTGCAGGTCCAACACTGTCCTCGTTGAGGGCAGTCAAATCCAGCACCTCTCCAGGTCCCAACAAGCCCCCCAGCAACACTGGAGGCTCCTGCTGAAGCACCAGGATCTGCTCACCCAGGGGTGCATCCCAAACCACCCGCGGGACCGTCGGCACCAGGGCGCCCTGCCTCCGAGCTCCCGGCTCCCTGTTCCCATCCCCTTCGCAGGGCACGGTGAACCCATTGGCACCACCACCCTGAGGCAGGTCACACTGCGGTGTCTTCAGCATGGAGATAAGGGCACCAGCGCCGTCTGCGAGGCTCGATAGGGCCCAGCGCAGCCCCCCGCGCTGCCGGGGGCAAGTGCCCCCCGTCTGTTTTGTCCCATGTCCCGACAACAACGGTGCTCTTGGTGACCTGCCAGGAGCTGGCATCGCTGCCGAGCAGGGCTCTTATCAGCCGCCCTTAACAACCTCCGTGCACCCTTATCAGCGTCCCCGCTGAGGTGTTCGCGGGCGCTGCCCTGCACAGGCAGCAAATCCGCTCTCCCCGGGGCCGTCCCGCTGCCTCCCGGCAGGGCAGCCTCTTCCCGCACTCCCTGCCGCCTTCCCACCCTCGCCACGCTGGGAGTGGAGCCGGCAGCGCCCGGGACCCGCGGCTGCTCTGCGGGCAGCGGCCGGCACCCGCCTGGCGCCCGGGCACCCCAGGTACGTGGCGGCAGGGATGGATTTCCAGGGATTTTTTTCCCCTCTGCACTGGCACTCGTGCTCTGTGCAAGCGCCGCGCGGGCTGCGCTGCATTCCCAGCCACCTGCAGCGCAGGGATTGCTTCTCTCCAGCTTCGTTTCTCAGTACCCGCTGGTGTGAGCCCTGCTGCCTTCCTCCTCTGCCTCGGCAAGCAGAACTGACCTTCGGCACCAACCGGCTCTGGCCAGGCGCAAGCGGCTCCCGGAGCAGCCCAGCTTTGAGGAAATCAGCTCAGATTCACAGCTCTCAGGCACGTAGCCCTGATGCAATAGCTTTCTGTTTTTTTTTTACACTTTGTTGGACTCCCTGGTGTCTCTAGGCTCGGCAATAGCCAGTTGTGCTCTGAGGGGACTCATCAGCTGGAGCTTCCCCAGCAGAGTCTGGCAGCAAAGGGCTCCTGGAGCTTTGGGAAGACCTTCCCAGCACACACGGTCATGGCACAAAGGCTAAAACAGCCACTTGCCCCCAGTCCTTCTCCCATCACTGCTCTCCTTTCCCTTCTGGCCCTGTGGCTGGGGAGCAGTCAGCTCCTGTGGCTCAGCAAGGAGGATCTGCATCTTCCCCGGGTCTGGAGACCAAGCCTGGAGGGCTCCCACCCCTCTCCTGACTGATCCCCCCCATCCCTGATGTGGGCAGCAGATGTTTAGCTGCACCCCAGGCCCCCTTGGTGGTGGTCAGGGGGCTCGGGAGTCTCTCGGGGCTGGCAGCTGTCTCCAAGGCACCTGCCATCGATTCTCCTGCATTATTTATAGAGTTAAGGCCACTTAATGCTCAGTGCAGGGCAGAGATATTTCCAGTCTGGAAGAACAGCAGAGATGAGGGGCCAAGGAGAGAAGTCATGACTGGATGGGGACAGCACGAAGGGTGGAGTTCATGGACCTCTTTGCAGCAGCTCTTCCATTGGCAAAGAGAAATCAGGCGGCCAAGGGAAGCTTTCCATCAGCCGAGGATCATTCTCCACTGCCGGGAGCATCCCATCCCACCATCCTGCTACCAGCCAAACGTCAGGCTCTCCGGGGAGAAGGAGGAATCAGAGGGGTTTTCCTCTCTGGCTCCCAGGACAGGCAAGGCTGCAAGGTACTTCCTGGGGAGATGTTCCTTGGGGAGCAGCTTGGGAGCTTGTGGGGCTGATTCCTGAGAAGGGGACCGTTTTGCTAGGACAGGGGCTGAGCTTCGTGGTGGAGAGCCTAGAAATGGGTGTCTGAGGAGGGCATGGAGGCCACACAAAAGGCACCAGTTAGAGAAGGGCAGCAGAAAGCACGATGTATTGTCATGTCCCTTTGTGTCCTCTGCCGGCTGGGGTCCTTGGGCAGGGTGGAGTGAAGTCGCTCTGTGGTGAAGAGCCTGGCTTAACGCTTCTCATCCCTGTAACCTTGTTGGAGTGCAGGCAGGCAGGATGATGACGGGAGACAGAAGGAGGTGGGATAAGTGTCTTGAGGATATGCTGCGCCTCCCTGAGCTTTTCGTCAAGATCTCGCAGGAGGACATGATGTCCAGGCCACCTCTTTGCCTCCGTGACCTTGGAAGAAGCTGCTCTAGAGGCAGAAAGGCTTTTCCAGAGGATCTTGTACCTAAAACCTGCAGTGAAGTGGGTGACTGCCCCCACTAAGTGTCCCAAAGCAGGGGTCTCTAGCAGGGTCTCTAGCTCTGCCATCACCCGGGCAAGGGTATCCTGGCAAAGCAACGTGCAGGAGCAGAGGCTGCAGGAGCAGCACCAGCGAGGCTGGAGTGGGATAGGGGAGCCAGGCAATGACCAAAGGTGTTGGATGAGCTCAGTAATGGAGGTACACCAAGACACAGCATCTGTGGGGGCTTGCAACCCGTTTGCACAGAGGCTTAACCAGAGGGAGGATCCTTGCAGCAGCACAGAGTGCCAGGCAGGGGCTGCAATGCAAACCCTTGAGCTCAGCTGACAGGCTTTGGTCCTTCCTTCTTCCTTCCCGTGCCTTATCTGCGGCCTCCACTTCCTTGCTTTGTCTCCGAGGAGTCTGGAGGCTCTCCTGGGCGGTGGTGGTGCTCAGCGCTGCCTTTGAAGCCGTGGTCACGGTCACCGAGGGGGATGCAGCAACGGAGAGCACGCCCGGGGCTTCATACCCAAATAACGACCAGGAGGTCCCAAAGCAGCAGCCAGGACTGCTTTCCAGAGGCAGCCAAATCCCTGGCACTCTCAGCCTGGCAGATTAGCCCGGGAGCAGCCGCTGGCTGTAGTATTTGCTGCAGCAGGGAGTGAAGCCGCGGGGCCCGTGGCAGCCTGGCCAACACACACGGTCTGTTTTCCAAGAGCGTTTACTTCCTCCGCTTCTGGCTGGAAACAATGCAAGCCGGAGGAGCGGAGCCGGCCTCAGCACTTCTGGAAGAGAAGTGCCAGAGTTCAGTGTAGTTCAGCCCTCGAGTCTGCTTAACCCCTTAGTTACTGGAAGAACCAGTCTTCCAACTGGAGGAACCCAGTGCATGAGGCAGGTTTGGATTGCCATGTACTGCGTGCACAGATTGGAGGGACTAGAAGGGGGCTCGGAGGAGAAATCCCAAAAAACAGGGTCTTAGAGGGAGAGGAATAAAGGGAAAAAGTATCTCTGGAGTCAGACTTGTCTGCCTGCATTTCAGTTACTGTTAGTTTCCTGCTAATGCGCCGCAGGCGAAGTGCCCCGTGCACCAGAGCTGGCAGCAGCCGGGCCTGGGGACAGCTCGAATGAGCCAGGTTTGCAGGAGGGGATGTGCTGGGGGTCTCCCAGCAGCTTTGTGCCCATTCTGCAGAAAATGAAGGTGAGAGCAGAGAGTTGGGCAGAAGGACAAAGTGACCATGGGGTGCTGCCCCGACGGGCACGGGGCTTCGCTCTGCTCACACTGGCGTGGGCACCGGGTCTCCCAGCTGCGGCCCTTGCTTGACTTGGCTGAGTTTGCTGAGGATGAAGGAAGGAAAACACTGCCCTAATGAGCACCAAAACAGGTCTCCCTGCAACGGCAGCAGAAATAAACGAGCGTTTATTTCATCCGAAACAAAACGTTTCATTTTGTTTATTTTATTTTTTTTCCTCCCGGTTGAAGTCAGGTTTAGGTCTACTTCCTTTCTCTTTCGGGCTCCTTTTTTTTAAATAGCAAAACGCAAAGCAACGAGGGTTTGTTTTGAAACTGCCAAGGAATTGCCAACTCTTGAGCACGCCCAGAAGGAAACAGGCATATCAGAGAAGGCTGGTATTAATACTCCCATCGTTTGCAAAGCAAACAGAATAAAAAAAAAACAACTGCACTTTTCTCTGGACAGGCTGCTTGCAGCGAGGTGCACAAACACTGCTGAGTGCACAGGTCTCCTGTTCCATCGAGGAGTATTTACAGACCGCCAGGACGCTGCAGCGAGGAGCGTCTCCCCGGGCCGCCCAAACCCTGACGCAGGTAGCGCTTCTCCCCTGGCGCGGTGCCGCGGCAGCGGGAGGTGAGGCGGGATGAGGACGGAAAGTCCGGAGCCTCAAGGACGCGGGGCCGGCAGGAGGGCATGGGCGCGTGCCAGCACAGCCCGCTGACGCAAACGAGCCGCTTGGAACACGCTGGACCCGCGGCCGCTCCGGCTGCGTGGACCCCGATGGGGCTGCAAGACATCAAAACCCGTTCCCTGAATTCCCACCCGCTGGCAGCCTCCCCGGCGCTCGTTTCCTGCAAACGCTGCGCACAGGTAGCACCTCGGGGGGTTGCGTTTCCCCTCGGGAGCCAGCGCTCTGCCTGCACGCTGGGCTGTTTATAGCATAACTCCCGGGTAACTCATTGACCTCAGCGGCTCTGCTGGGAAGCGGAGAGGTTCCTCAGATGATAAGCCGCTCTCGGAAGGAATTCCTTTCCTCGTGCGAGGGAGCGGCGGCGCGGAGCTCGCCCCGCACACACGCACACGCTCGTGCCCTGCAGCGCTCCCTCGGGGCACCCTGCTTGCAAGCGTCCAAAGTCGGTGGCCAGGACTTGCGGGCGAGGAAGGAGATGCTTAGGAGCGCCGTCCGGGAGCGGGGCGAGCCGAGCGCTCTGGAGCAGGTCAGTCCGGCCCCGTGCGCGCTGCCCGGCTCTCTCGGGACCGTGTGGCTCGGCCCCGGCTGCGTGAGCACGGTCACAAGGGCAGCCTGCAGGTGCTTCCTGCAGCCCGTGCCCGGGGAGAAGAGCTGCTGGTTTTGGTCACCCGTGGGCTTGAGGCTCAGGTGTGGGGCTGATGAACAGAGTGGGGAGGAATAGGTTTATTTGGGTCCCTTGCGTGCAGGAAACGGCTCTGATAGGAGAGGAAAGGAGAAACCACAGCACAGATTAACGAAGCAAATTGAGCTGCAGTGAAAGGTGGTGTGTGACAACCCAGGGGACAGAATGTTTGCAGTGGTTAGATCACCCAGGCAAAGAACTGGCCTAGACATCAGTCAGGGCCAGGGACCCTCACAGGCTGCTGGAGCACTTCCCAGTACAGGACACTTCCAGAGTGCCCAGGCTGAGACTTTCAGCAGGAGCCATGGGGGGTTTCCAGAGGAGATCCAAGACACAGAGCAGTAAATAACAGGGTTGGGAGCAGAGCTGTAGTTGTTTTGGGTTGCTGCCCAAAAGGAAAATTACATGTCAGGTCACTCAGGAGACTGATGTCTTTGCATCTAAAGTTTAGGGCATTGAATTATTTAAGAAAATTGAAAAGCAAAAAGATTGTAAATGATGAAACATAATCTTCTGTTGATCTTTTTAAAAAAATCAGTATTTTCCTTGGTGAAAGGCTTTGACGCACAATGATGACCAGCTGTTACCAAAAACAAATCATTCTGAGGGACTCCAAACATGATAACACGGGCCCAACACAGCACCATCTTTCTTCTAAAGATGTGCTCAGCTCCTCCCAGGAACGTGCTCTGCGTGCAGGTAGGCACGCCAAAATCCACACCTGCCTGTGAAGCTCCCTGCATCTTCGTAACATCCTCGGGGTCATTATATAGATAGAAAACTCCTTGGGGGAGCTTTCTAAATGCGGAGCTTTTCGGGGGCCCTGTGCAACAGAAGCTGACAGTGCCCTTGCCGCGGGCGCCCGCGGTGCCCTCTCCGCGCCGCGCAGCTCCGCACAGGTCCTCTGCGCTGCTCCGTGAGGAGGAGCATCGTCCTGACAGCAGCACGCGGGACACAGGACACAGCCAGGGCGCCTGGGACTCCGGAGACAGGGAGGGAGGACGAGGCGCAGACAGATGTGAGCAAGGCATCAACCAGGGAGAGGTGGGCTGGAGGGAAGGCAGAGTAGAGGGGATGTGAGAGGATGACTAGTCCTTTCCGGACAACCCCAGCATTTTGAAATCTGGTTTGTTCTGATGAGGAGAGATCCCCGCTCTTTCGGCTCTTTCCAGGCTTCTGCCCAGAATTGCACCACCATGTCGTGCAATCCCGCCTGCAAAGTCTTCTGTTCTGCTTTAGCTTTTGGGAACTGCCTTCTCCAAGAATATCTGGGCTTGCGGGCAGCAGTGCTCCTGCTAGAGTGCAAGCACCATAGCTTGTCCCACAGCCAAGTCTTCCTCATGCTCTTCCTCGGGGATATACACCAGGAGCTGGCAGCCCATCGTGGCATGGGAGCCTGTGTGGTGAGCAGCTACCCACTGCCTTCTAGGAGAAGCTCTAGGCCTTGGCATGCACAGGTTGTGGTTTGGGCCTCTGTAAGAGCCAGCAGCACTCATAGAGCAAAGAACTTGTTGCTGTGGAGGCGCCAGGGCCAGCTGATTGCTGAATGCTTCATCCTTCATGGACCTTCCCAGGAGATTATTTGCTATCAGTAGCATCAGTCTAACAGCCTGTTCGGGAGTCCTAGTCCTGAAAGCTGGCAAGTCAACAGATCATGTAAGCAAGGAGAGAATGAGAGTTCATGCTGGCTGCTCAAGGGATGCAGCTCAGCAGTCAGGTGGGTCCCTGCTGTCCTCACATCGGGGGTTCAAGGAGTTCTGCTGTGCTTCAGGTGAGAGAGGAGCCGTTCTAGCCTTGTACATCCCAACAGCGCTTGTGCTTACAGGGCACTGGCCTTTGGCTCGCTCGGCCCTAGCTCAGCTGCAGTGAGACGTGCGTGGTGCGGGAAGCTGCCCTCGGAGCAAGGCCTGGATGGGGGATGCTGGACAAGCCGCAGCAGGGTTTCCCTGCAGGTGAGGTGGGTGCTTGCAGGGAGCTGGGGGGACAAGGCTTGAGGCTCGGGCAGCTCTGCACTCCATGGGGCGGCCCGTGCAGCGGCGGCAGGAATGACAGGAATGTGCCACGTGGGCCTGGGGACAAGTGCGGCCGGAGCCGGGGCGGGAAGGGGGGTGTGGAGCTGCGGGGCTGGCACGGGGCAGCGGCTGCAGCCGGCGGGACGGGGCCAGCCCCCCGCGCGGCCCGTCAAAAGGCACATTGTGCATTGTGAGAGCGGCCGAGCCGCTCGCTGAGCCCGTCACTGCGGCGGGAGCCACCACCAGCCGGGGCTGCTGGTGATGCTGGATACATGGGCTGCTGCTGGGGGGCCCCCTGGCACCAGGAGCTGGTGCTGGGCTGCACAGGTAAGTGCCCCCCGTCTCCCTGTCCCGGCAGGGCTGCAAGCCCTGGGAATGCGGGGTGCTGGGCAGAGCTTGGCACTGTGCACTGGCCCCTCTGGCTGCTTGCTGCTCCCCCAGGGATGCCCCTGCCTCTGCTGAGCGGCTTGCGTGTCCCGCTGGATGTATACGTGTGGGAAAGCAGATGGGACATTTTGGCCAAGGAGGGTAATGCAGAGGGCTGCTGGGTTATTCCTGTGCTGTGGGTTTTCAGGAGCCCCCTTGCTGCCCCCATCCTGCTGTCACCACTGCCAGGAGCACCCTGGGCCGTGGCAACCTTTGCAGAAGCCCCCTGGGTAGTGCAAGGGCCTGGAGGCAGCAGGCAGAGGTGACAGTGCCCTGCAAGGCCATTCCCATGCTGGCACGAGGGCAGCCCGCAGGATCCAAGCATCCCGTACTAATGAGATGGAGAAGGGAGGCAGCTCAGCGCCCGCGGCTCCAGCTGCGTGTCCTCCGGGAACACGGGTGCTGGCGCCAGTGGCACCAGCCCCGGGTGCCCGGGTGCTCCTAGGACGTGCTGCTTGGCTTTGCGTTAGGCTTGGCCTGGGAGAGCTTCCTGACCGGGCTTACAAAATATTTCAGCACCAGATTGGTAAATGAGTCACTGGCACAACCAGCCGTGACCCGCTGCCAGCAGCTTCACTTTATCTCTTGAAAAATCTCCCAGTTCCCTTTCTGAGCTTGGCCCAAACACAAATAAATGCTGAAGCGGTGAGTGCCACGAGGATCAGACCCATTCGTCCTCTCCGCTGGGCAGTGGCCGGCCGCCTGCCCACACAACCAGCTCTGCAGGACCTTGTGTCTCCCCTGCAATCACTGTCTCTCGCTCTTCACTGCCGTCGTGGAGTCCTGTGGAGCCCCCCTGGCCGGGAGCACCCTGCCAGGGTGCCTGATACCCTCTCCGCAACCCGTGCTCCGCAGGCGAGGAGTGTGACCGCTGCTGTCCCCGCTCGCCCGTGCTGCTCTCCCGGTGGGGTCACCTGCGCCACGCCGCGGCCAAGCGCTGGGGACAATGGTGCCAGGAGAAGACCATGGCATCAGGTACCGGGGAAGGGAGGGACACCTCGGCCGTGCGCCAGGCAGGAGCCTCTGTCTGCGGATAACTCAGGGCGGGCCGAAAGGAGGGACATGTTAAACGCAGTTAAACCCGAACTAGGTAGGAGCCAGGCTCTCTTTTAACTGCCTCCGACTCATTTCACTTCTCTGTCTCAGCTTCCCACCTCTTTAGAAGAGGACAGAATATGTGGATGAAGTCCTTTAATTGTGTTTAAATCGCCTGTTCAGAAGTGAAATGCAGAGGCTTTTCTTTTAAAAAGCCCATTCATTACATGTACAGCCTTGGGCAATTCTTTTATATTGCTAACTATAAATAAGGTTTATAATTCTCGGTGCAAAACACTATTTATCTCACTGACTAGCAAAGCTGACTAAACAAAAGGAACTTCACAGTTCCGGTCAAAAAGAGTGACTGAAACCACTGGACTTTCCAGCTCCCGATCTCTAAATACACATGGGCTTCCCTTACAAAGCCTATTTGATTACTAACAAAAAAAAAATATGGTTCTTAATCTTATTATCTCTCCACAAACAATACAGATGTGAATACAAAAGCTGGATTTTTATGCACCACAGCCATTATTAATCTAATTAACAAATGAAGTTTCACTTACAGATTTTTTTCTGGCAATAGTTGATGTTGTGTGAAGCAGAGAGAAAGTGGTTTGGATTTCAGATCCATGCTGGCACAGGAGTGGAGAAAATCTTATTTCAATTATCAAATTAATAAGCAAAGCATTTTACAAAGCATTATCCTTGGCTCTGCTGCACTGGAGGAGTGCACTTTGCACTGCAGATTTTACTCTGAGATGCTCGTGCCAAGATGTCCCCATTATAGTCACCTTGCCACCAGATCTTATCCAGGAGGGTTTGTCCCTAGAGTAAGAAGTGAATTCCTCACTTCAAGGTTACTCCAGCACTGGAAGGAAGCCAAACATGAAGGTTCTCTTGTGGTTAGGACACATTAATCCCAGGATTGCTCCCACTCTTGAGCAAGATCTTAAGGTCATACCAGATTCACACAATCCTCCAGACAGATCTGCAATGTGACCCATGAACTTTGCTTTCTGTTGACTTGGTTGGGCAGAATGTCCTAGACCTCTGCCATAAAATGTGACCGCAGCTCTTCTGTCTCCCACGTCCCTGCTAGGTAATGCCACAGAGCCAAGGGATGCTGCTCCAGAGGCAGCAGAAGACTTACCAGACACCTCTTCAGTGCTGCTGGCTGTCGGGGAGGGCTTCCCGCCAGGTAAGATAAGGCCTTCAACAACACACAGTCTTTCAGTGGTTGCGTGTATCAAGGACTGCTACCACAGCTGAAGACCCTTGGCATTCCTTGAGTTTCTCATCTTCATTGCTAGTGTCTGGAGAGAGAGGGTGGTATCTATTTCTGTTGGCTGAGCACTGCAACCAAGTAAGAGCTGGAGGCAGGGGTGGGACTGAGGGCAGGGAAGGTTGTGCAATGGCAGAGGCTCTGCATGGAGCTCCTTCTCCCCTTAACCCTGCACGTTTCCTTTTCAAGAGATTTCGCTCTTCTTCTCTGTTGAGAGCCGCTCGTCCCAGTGCCTGAATTCCCAGCTCCAGGAAGCAGTCAGGAAGAAGCTGTGGGCTCTGGAGAATGACGACAGAGAAGTCTGTGCTCTGTTCAAGGTAGGAGCCTCAGGCCCCAACATATGAAAACATACCACTGAAAACAGCGTGATGGGGCACCAGTCTCAGCAGAGAAAGAAGTTCCTCCAAGGCCCATGTAGGTCTGTGTTCCTGGATCATAGAATCATAGAATCATTAAAGTTGGAAGAGATCTCCAGAGATCATCTAGTCCAGCCCCCTTGCACACACAGGGTCACCTAGAGCATGTGGCACAGGGCTGTGTCCAAGCAGGTTTTGAATATCTCCAGAGAAGGAGATTCCACCAGCTGGATGGGAACAATAAGGGAAAGAAGGGGCAGGTGGATACAAAGCTGAACCTCCTATCAGGAACATGACTTTGGAGGCATTAAGCTGCCTGAGGAATCATGCACACAGCACTATGGTGATCACTAAATAACAAGCAGCACGGGGCTGCTTGTTATATAAATAACGGGGCTAGGTTCTTCAAAGCTCTGCAACAAGATTAGGTCCCTGGTGGAAATGCCTATCTCCTCTGGGAAATCAGCCTAGATGAAGAGAAGAGAGGCAAATTGTGCAGGGACAGCACTGTTTTAGTTTCTTTGCCCTCCACTGACTGCACCACAGGGAGCTGTCACTGTGGTTACTCCATCCCTCTTTGCTGACAGACTCAGCTGGTTGGAGCACATTCCCTTTAAGCCCAGAAAACGGGACTAGCTCATATAGCTTTGGCTTGGAATATGCTCATAAAAGATTCCCTATTCTCCTTCCAGGATCTAATATTATTACCATACTGCCACAAACTTCTGTCAGATCCCCAGGACCTTCCCTTGGTTCTGCTTTATCTTCTTTGTTTAGGAGCTCTCAGCCAGGCTGGTCTGTGTACAAGCACAGGAGGATCGGTTCCTGCTCACCTTCAAAACCCTTGAAGAAATCTGGAAATTTTCCACATACCTGACCTTAGGTAAAGTATTCAAAATATGAAGCAGGTTGTGGAAGATAAAAAGAGACAGTGTGTGAGGAATCTGGGGAGGAGCCATGTCACACTAAAGGCATGGTAATACACTCAGGTAGACAGCTTAAAGGAAGGAATATGAACAGAAAGACCTTGGTGACCATCTACAGATCTATGAAGCCATTGTCTAGCTCAGTAAAAAGAGACACAGGAGTCCATTTACTGTACCTAGTGGGAATGGGAGCAGAATTAGAGGTTGCTGCCTCACAACGTGGTTGCAAATGGCAGATTGGGAGATATTCCAAGAGTGTTCCAGACATTCTAGCAAAGGAGGATGTTAACACTGTTTTACCCCTTTGGTCTTTTAGGCTATGTGGCCAGCTGCTTGGAGCAGCTTCTTTTTGACCAGATGTACTGGCTGAACTGTGCTCTTATGGAGGACACTGAGATCAAAGTTACTGTAAATGAAGATCGCCTGGCCACCATACATCTGGGGCTGCTACTCCAGGAAGGTGAGAAGCAGCACACGTGTAGGGACTTTCTCATAAGCATCTTAGCAAGACTGTGTTGTAGCTCCATTATGGGTTCCATCTTGAACTGATACAATTGACCTAGGCATGGCTCTTTCTATCTGCAGGTAACTTTTTTTCCAGGGCAGTGCCCACTGTCTGCCAGACAGAGGAGGAACGAGAGGATGGCCTGAAGCTCTACAGTAATGAGCTGATCCATGTGAAGAACACTGGAGATGAGTCCAAGTGGGAAGGGATTTCCTTATTGACAGGTCAACGAGGCCTGGTGCCCGTGACAGCTGTAGAGCCAGTACCTCAACCATTTCATCAGTAAGTAGACATTCTATTCCAGCTCTCAAGCCTGCAGTGAGGAGGTGCAGATTGCTCTCCATGCCCAATAGCACCACTACCAGGGATTACTGGAGTGGCCATGCTGGCCATGCTCTACATGAGTGCCAGGGGACAGAATATTACTCCTGCTCATGTGAGGTCCTCCCTTTTGGGTGGACTGAAGACAGAGGGAAGGACCCTCTGGTATTCCTCTGGCTGGTATTCCTCTGGCTGCTTTTTGCCTTGCAGGTGGTTCTTGAAGAACCATGTTGTGAATTTTGGCCTCTCCCAGGAGATAAGTGGGACAACTTCTCAAGCAATTGGTGAGTGACATCTGTGCAACATGGCTGCCTTTCCCCATCAAAGACACAGCTTTTGCAAATCTGGATTCAGCAGCAAATGCAAAGGACAGATCTACTGTTCTGGCAATGAAACTGCATTGCAAAGTGCTCATGGAAAAACTGTATCTTTGGCTTCGCTTGAATGGGGAATATATCCTGGGAACTGCATGGATTTAGAGGGTTGATCTGAAGAGCTCTCTTTATGGGACAAAGAAGTAGCCACCTCAAGCTAAACTTGTGGTCTTTCTTTATCTATTTTTTTCTAGCAAGGCTGCTTAAAGAACAGGCCTCATACACTAAATGCAGTTGTTTTCTTTGTTTCTCAGTCAAAGGCAGGTGCACAGCCAAAGAGGACCACAGAGGAGAAACCTGGGATGAACTGAGCTTCTCCAAGGGAGACAGCATAGAAGTCATCGGTTTCCTTATTCCAGGACTGCCGTGGTTTGTGGGAAAATCCCAGAGCAATGGGAATATTGGCTATGTGGACGCTGCTACTT
>JAVCKT010125387.1:0-19939 GCA_032273925.1 Rhynchotus rufescens
GCAGCTGAATCTTGTGTCTCTTTGTTTCATGCCTCTTGTCCTTTTTCATCCTTGCCTTGCTCCTGTAGCTTCCTGGGAGGGAGTCTCTGGACCATGTCACTTCCTCTGAGCTTGGTGGCTACAATTTATGGTAATCTGAAATTCAGACAATGCCCTGAATGTAAATTCTGCACATTTTCCTTTTGTAAGGGGTTGCCTTTGCTTCCAAACTTGAAAACTGATATGTGAAATTTTTCCATCTCCCTCAGTTTTCAGATTTATAACTGATCTTAATCAGTAGTAGAGAGAGAAGAGTAGCTTTTATTCTGCTGGGTTCCCTTATATGAGTCAGCTCAGCCACTGAGTGTGCTTCCAGTTGTCTTTAGGCACTTAATGCACAGCAAATGTTTTTGCTGTTTGTGAAGAAATTATTGTTATTGCTTCTTCCTGAATTCTCACTGTGATGCTACTCACAAAAGTGAAAATTAAGGTTCCTAATTAGCCTTTGGGCAATTGCCAAATTGGAACGTCAGGGAAATAAGCGGCGTGGGGGGGAGATGGGGCTTGGCTCCTGCAGAACAGCAGAGCAGCGGGGTCTTATTCATTTGCCTTGCTATTCAGCCCAGTGCTACTGATGGCTTGCGATTTCTGCTCAAATTGCATGAAATTTGGGCTCCCTTTACCCTTCTGTGGGTACAATGCCATGCCTTAATGCCTGCACTGAGTCACGTAAGGCCTTTCTGCTAAACGCAGCCCAGCTGCAGGTGCAAGGATGGGGAAAGACCAGCATTGCAGCCGGGCTCTGAGGACACAGAGCTCCTTACAGAATTACAAAATCACAGAACGGTTGAGGTTGGAAGGGACCTCTAGAGATCATCTAGTGCAACCCGCCAGGGTGAGAGCTACCTTGCACGTGCCCATCCAGCTTTGCAAGCTGAAGCAAGGAGGGGGAACGCTCCTCTGTGCTGCTGCCTGCACATCACACCTCATCCCTTGGGTGGCAGAGCCTGGCTGACTGAGAGGGGTTGGCAAAAAACTGACGGGCTCGGCTATGATTTGAGTTTTCCCAGTTGGTGTTCAGTCAGAGTAGTTCTCAGCCAACATAAATAACTTCATGCTACAAAGTCAAATCAAATTAAAGCACATGCTGAATGCTTCGGTGGAACTCTGCTGCCATTATTCTTAATGTCTTTTTTAACAACTACCCTGGTGACCCTTACAGAAACACATTTTAATGATGGAAAATTAAAAATAATAGCATTTCTATGGCTATAACCATCTTTTGCAACTTCCCTTTCACCCATGTTGCTATTAATTTAATTCCAAATGCAGAAAAACAAATGAGGAGGAAACAAGCATGAGGGAAATACCCTAGGAGACAACATTTTCATGCCGCTACATTCAAGTCCCATGTCTCAGCAAGGCAACATGTGGCAGTATAGCAAGAAAACGTAGACACTGAGCGTGTGGGTGAGGATTCAGACGTGCCCCATGCATGGTAGAAGGTCTCTGGATCGAGACTAGTGCAGAGCAAAAGCATTTGCAGGGTGGCTTGTGAGCCTTGTGCTGCTGCTGGAACGTGCTGTTGGTGCACAGCAGCGGATTTTATCTATTGGCTCTACCCATATTTGTTATTTACGTTGCTTTTGGCCCATTGCATGTGTGTGGAAAGGATTCCTCAGCCTTCTCAGGCAGTTCTTGCCAGTTAACAGTCCCCCTGTTCGCATGTTGGCTGTGTGTGACTGTGCATATAAAAAGAGGCAGGATTACAGCTGTCACTAATATAAACGTGAAGTCTGCCCAGATCCCCAGGGATTGACGCAGACTGGTCTTTTCTTGGGGCTGTCTTAGATGTAGGAGAAAAAAAGACAAGCGTTTTCCAGATGTAGAGATGTGGTGCACATGGCTACAACTCCCAAATTCCGTTAAATATCTTCCATTCATTCATTAAAAGCAGTGAGCCATCTGTGAGCAATTGGTTTAAACCAAACACCAACAAGCATTAAGGACTCATTACTTTTCCTTTTTTTGGAAAACTAATTAAAATAATTACTGAAACATCATTACGGAATGCTAATAGGCAATGAATAAAGTATATGTGTTATCAATCATCATGAACACCTCTAGTATTAACTTTCCTCATGAGCAGGGAAGACACAGAAAATTCAACTTGGAGCAATAGCAGTGAAAAAATGACTTCGTGCAGAGCAGGGTTGTGGCTTTAGTGTTTAATGAGGACAACTACCTCACATGTAATTCTGTCATCATTGGATGATACCTGCTGTATTTGGCCCTCAGCACCCAAATCCCCGGGGTCCCTTTCTTTCCAAACCACCACAACTGAAGTCTGTTGGGTCCAGAGGCTGTTATCACTTTGATGCTAAGGCAGCTCCGGTCTGCAGCTATTTTCAAATGACAAGATGAGAAAAAAAAAAAGCAGAAAAGGTTTTATCCTATGTACAGCAAAAAGTAGCCTTTAAATGCAGCCTGCAAGCAGAAAAAAAAAAAAAAAAAAGAAAGAAAAAAAAAAGAAAAGGAGAAGGAGAAGGAAAAAAAGGAGGCTTTAAAAGAGGTTTTATTTATTTATTTGATGGAAGCCCTGCAGTTAGTCTTTCTGGCACAGTTTCGACTTCGGATGCTTTAACTTCAAAGGCTTTGCACACTGTGACTTAGGCTGGAGTGAAAAGCCAGCAGCTCAGGAGAAGATGCCACAAATCTTAACATGATGGAAAGCTTTAGGAGCTTCTGCTGCTTCTGCAGGCAGTGCTAGGATTACTCTTACGAGGAGGAGGTGGGGGAAGCAGCTTTTTCCTTTTCAGGAAGGCAAGTGTATTTTTGCAGAGGTCTGTCAGAAAAGGCAGCTTTGTACCTCGCGCTCTCTGCCTACCTGTACAAATGCACGCCCCCACACCCCAAAACTGTGTGCAGTAATTAGACAGTGCTGAGGGCATTGCCCTTCATGTCAGGAGAAGCGAGTGCTCTGCTGTCCTCTCCTGAGCCAGGTACAGCCTTTGTCTTCTGTTTTTTATTAGATTTAGGTTGTAATCTCATTAGGACAAGGGCTGCCTAATTTTTTTTCCTATGAATATAAAGTGTGAAACACAAGGGAGCTGGTCCAAGAATAGAGCTCCTAGGTGCTATAGCAATATAAATAATTACCCTGCTTTGCATAAGTGAATGAGAATGTCCATCTGCTCAACTGCTCCATATTTACGTGCGCAATATGACCTCAGTGAATACAGATAATTAGTTTGTGCACTGACTAACCTGCAATATTCGTAGTCCTCCTGAATGCCCTCAGTGTTTGCAAACCACCCAGCCTTACAGCGAAAGCACATTAGCAGCACATGCATGGAGCTGATCCCCAATGCAGTGCAATGTTTCTGTAACTTGAGCATGTGTTAGGAAGGTCTGCTTTATTTTCTGGAGCTTTCTGGTTACCTGGGACCTCCTCGTGTAGTTTGGCCTTGGGCTGATGTCTGTTAAAGCTGAAAGAGTTTATCCTGCAGCAGCTGTCTTTTACAGCCTGCAGGTCTGCTAGAGATAAAACACAGCTATGAGATTTCTATGTTAAAAAATAATTAAAAATCAAGGCGCGTTATGCCCATGCTGGATCTTCCCATTTATCCTGCCTTTGGGATTGTTCCTGACCTCCGGCTTATCAACTCTGCTGCCCCGAGCATGCAGAAAGCAGCCACAACATATGTTGTGATCAGTAGTTCTGAGCTAAGTGTCAGATATCATGCTGTTTATCAAGCATGAGAACTGCAGTTTCTTAAAAGGGTGGAAAAAAATAACTTTGGTGCATGATGGGAGACAGTTTCATAAGAACTTCATTCCTTTTTAATTTTATAGCTCTTTGAAAGCAAGAGTCATTGGTTTGTAACATGTTAAGCGGAAATCTTTAAGTTGACTGCTGTGTCGAGCCTAAATCCTCTGGCATGTAACATCCTTAATGGAGTCATTGCGGTTTTCAGATGTTATTAGGCAGCAAGTGTATGACTTAGCTTTGGACTCCACTGGCACTCATTATCCCAAGCCTTGCTATCTCTATGAACTAATGCACTTGACTGCTTTTTTTTTTCTTTCTTTCTAGAAAAGCATCGCGGGGTTCTCAAATGTATGTGCTTTTCCCGTTCTGGATAAGCTGTGCGAGAAGATTAAATAGTGCGTATAAAATTTTCAGCCCTAAATCACAAACAGACTATGATGCGTTTGATTCTGTCAAAGGAGAGGCAGAAATTATCCTCAGGTTAAAAGAAGAAAGCTTTCTGTAGTTTTCTCACATTTCTTTGCTAAAAACACGGGGCAGTGCAGAAGGAGGCTGCATAGAGTTCAGGTAAGAGAGAGTCATACATAGGAGGGATCCCTGTTCTTTTTCAATACTGAAAAAAAATTGCATAATTTGAGCAGGTCTCAGAGGACAAATATACTCTTCTGCAGGGAAGAGCCCTTGATCCATACACACAGAGACGTGAAGCCATGGAGATGGAAGCAACTTTCCTCTTGATATTTCCCACCCCAAGAGACTCTGCATTTCGTGTATTCACCCAGTTGTGGTGCCCAGGGCTCAATGCAGAGCTGTATTCCCCTGGGTTTACAGTAAGCAGCAGCAACATAACTTTGTGAAGAACATGACTTGTGTGGCAGTTCCCAAGTGTCACACTTGGAAACGCACAAGGAAAAACTCAAGATATTGAAGAAAAATTGGGGGGAGCAGGTGGATGTGAAAAGCAATTTGTGTAGGTGCTGACTTTAAGTCAACGGTTCTGTGAAGGACAGAGGACTTCAGCTAAGCTATTAGTCTTGAAGAGTATTTGTCAGTGTGGGGCCTAAATGGGTTAGAGGAAGAGTTAGGCACAGCGAAGAAGCCAGCAGTATTTGAGGGCTAGTTTGACTCCCTAGACCAGCTTGCCCATCTATTCCTGCTCATTACCATGAAATTGCCAATACCAAGAGTTTCCTGGGAGTGAGTTGCTTGGCATGAAACATGTCCTAAGCATCTTTAAATTGGGAGTCAGAGCATAAGCAATCTGAGAGAGGAGAATGAGTTTGAGCCCTGTGAGTGCAGGTAGGAGAAGCAGGAATCACATTGTAAATTATGTGTTGCACCAAATACATTCAATTCTTCCTCTCTTTTCTTGCTCTCACTCTCTTGATTTTTTTTTCCCCTTCCCTTCCCTTCTTCGTGTAACTACAGAAACATGCCTGGCAGTTGGATTTCTTTTAGTTAGTTCTGGATGTGTGCCAGCTCCTTACAACTGAGCTTCGCTGCAGAGATGAAGTAGCCTGCCTGAAGCAGCTTGTGGGACCTCCTGAGGAGAGGCAGAATAAGGGTTACAGGCACCAACGGGTGGGCATGTCGCCTGTCTCCTCTGCATTTCTCCTTTTCCTGATGCGATGCAGCCTCAGGAACCCACTCTCATTGCACCCACTTGTTTTCTTACTCAGGTTTAATATCTCTTATGAGTCTGAGAGGCTTGAAGTCCTTGGAGAGGAAGCTTTCCAAGGGAAGGATCAGTGGCATGGTGTTCAGAGAGTGCGGGTGGGCTGGGCTGTGTTTTGCAGCTTGTGCAAGGCACTGTGAAAGCTGGTGCATGTCCCAGCTGAAAAAGAAGGAGCAAAGAGACAGCACGGTCATTTTAACGCCTGCTTCAGGCACTGCTAGCATCCCTGTGGTTGTTGGAACCAAAAATCACATTGGAAAACAGAGACATGCAATTCCCACAGAGAGGAGATAATTAACCACCGAGGGCTCAGTCCGCCTCAGCTCAGGGTGAAATACTTCTCATGAACATGTTTGACCTTGGCCGTGTTTCTGCAGGGTTAGCTACAAGAATGGCAAGATGAGACTTAGGTCCTCAGTTAATGTATGAGGACGGCTGTTTATTCTGTTCACACCGCCCCTCTTCAGGTTGAATCCATCTTTGCCATGGAAAATAAGCATTTGTTGTGTAACTGTAGCCTGCTATGCGAAGTGCAAGTCTTCTCTGCCCAGCTTAACTGGAGGGAAAAGGCTCAAGGGGTGCATATGAGAAGGAGGATTTGCCATTTGCTTTCAGGCTCATGCACATCAGCAAAAAAATGCATCCTGTAGCTCCTTCTTTAATAGAAGGACTTCGGATAACGTTTCACATCCTAGAGATCAGCAACATCTGCCAGGCTGAAAGTAGTTAGTGTTTATTGCCCAAAATCATAGCTTTACCACAGATTTCACATGATAGTTTGTTTCTGAGATCAAGGGTTACATTTTATGGCTCTACCTGTTTCTCTCAACTTTGCCTCCAGAAATTAGGAGAGACTGAAGAAATCAGAATTTGTTCCTCTGGGCAGAATCCATTTGCTGAAGTACGGGCACAGAGATCACTGTATATGGAGCTATGAATAACATGCTAGCTATTATCTATTCCAAATTTTTTACTGTATTTTTTTCTTTCTGAATAAGTTCCCTTCCATATATTAACACTGGGTTTGCTGTTTTTGTTTTTGCAGTGTCATAAGGAATAAATTGCCTTTTGAAGATTTTGACGGAGATAAATTTAGTACCTTCCCAGTAAGTAAAGCTTTTCCCTTGGTACAGTAATCCCTCGATAATGAGATTGTCTTTGAGATTTCTCCTACTTTCTACAAAGTCTTATTCATTCATATAGAAATCGGTATAGGAGTGGAGTGTAAGTAGATTTTTGTTACTAAAGATCTTTTTTTCTGTGTGAAAAAAACAATCATTCATTTATGCCACTTGGGGAGATGCATGCATAAAGCTGTACTCCCTGCAGAAGCAAATTACTCTGCTGCTGAGTGGTCTGTTTACTGAATTAATAAGAGGTGAAGGAAAGTCGTGTAAAAAAAATTAAATTGCCAGCTTGTTTTATTTCTGCTCCAAAATGTGCATAGTGTCATTTATTAAAGC
This sequence comes from Rhynchotus rufescens, assembly GCA_032273925.1. Lineage (NCBI taxonomy): Eukaryota > Metazoa > Chordata > Aves > Tinamiformes > Tinamidae > Rhynchotus > Rhynchotus rufescens. The sequence goes on from JAVCKT010125387.1 coordinate 6,890, forward strand.
TTAGCAAAGGGGCTGAGGAATAAAACCCATTTACTGGGCTTTATTCCTGCACCGTGAGCTAGATTCTCATTTTAGATATTTTAAATTAAAAGACCGAGAACAACAATGAACATCCTATTTGTGTGCTTCTCCTGGCTTTTAGACTCTGAGGGGCTATCACTGGCGAGGCAGAGACTGCAATGACAAGAACGCCACCGTGTACCCTGGCAGGCGGTAATGCTTTAAATTATATTAAATGTATTTTACTAACTGCAGCTTCTTTATGGACAAGCTTTGTGTTTGCTTTAGGGTGGGCATGAGAAAAGGTTTTAGGGGTTTTGAGGTTGGGTTTTCTGCAGCCTGGGGCTCCCGGCCAAAGGCTTGGTAGTAACTGTAGGTAGTGGAGCAGTAATGTGTTCCAGGGGTGGCTGCTGCACTGGAGTCTTCACTGAATAAGTTGGAAGTTAAAATATCCTACATGTGAACACAGAGCCCGTGGGTCTTCTCTAGCATCCGGATAAAGATGGGAAAATCTCCATAGCTTGTGATATATATAGTCCATCCTCAAAAAAGGAGCCCTCTGAAGTCTTGTGCACCCCGTGCTGGTAAGCAGTGCCTGTGGGTGGCGGGTCCAGTCCTCAGACTGCATTGGCAATGGGTAGAGCTAAGATGCTCCCAGCACAGGAGCGTAACTCCCAGTTAGCCCAGTGGGACATCCACACTTCCTCAAAATGGAGAACACAGCCAGGTGTAACTCTGTGAAAAGAGCTCCTCAGCACTCACTGCTTTATTCCTGAGCAAAGCAAGCTGAGGCTCTTCCTGAGAAACAAAGCTCTCCTCTTCCCAGGGTTTGTAAACTGGTTATCAATGGGAACGATTTGTTAAACCTTGGCATTAATCGACTTGCCAACAGTGAGGGTGGGTGCACAGGGAAGAGCCACGCTGCATTTGGTCCAGGCAGTGCAGTTTTATGGGTAGAAATGATCTTATAAATCCACATAGAGCAAAACTGAAGAGATAAAACACCTCCAAAGAAGATGCCCAAGCTAATTTTAATGTACTATGGGCCACATCAAATCCTCCTTCCACCCTAGTGAACCCAAAGTCAGGGGATCTGGCCAATTTCCATGAAATTTTGAGACTGTGGAAAGAGAAAAAGGGTCTGTCTTTTGTGGAAATTATTCCCACTCACTTCAGTTAAGTATCCATGTGAGCCAAAAGGGTGTTACTCAGCACCCTCTCGTATTGGACTTTAAATTAATATTGCATTTTGGAACAAAAACTTACCTCTCCTCAATCCACAGAAAGAAAAAGCTCTTCATGCAGAAGGGAATTTCTAATTATTTTTATTCTTAGAGAAACAGTACAAAGAATTTCATTGCCTTAAAAGCCCCTTTGCTTTTTTTTTTCTGTAACTCTAAATATCTTTTTGTAATTCTATTTTAGTCCTGATAATTGGGATGTGAACAATGATTCTAACTGTAATGGCATATGGGTGAGTAAATGAAGTTGCATCTTCAAATTCCTTCCTGACTGCTTGTTCTCTTTTTTCCTCCTTTAAGATTAGTCTGCAAGTGTCGCTTATCTTGTTTATTCACTGATTTGCATTGCTCACATTTATTTAGTACCTTTGATATTCCAAGTAATAAAATCATATTTATTTAAAAGCAAGGAAAAAGGGAGTAAACAGCAAAGAGAGAAGTTTGCTTATTGATGTTTATGATTATTTAAATTAAAACCATTAAAATTAATTGAAATGTACAAGTTCTTATTAAAACAATATAATGGATAGCATCATTATTATGATGCAGTGCTTCTTCCTACAGGCAAAAATTCAAGCAGAACAAAACACTTGGGATCCATTTTACACTATAATTTTTCAGGCAGTAGATAGATACTATCAGCTGTGTCTTTTCTTCTCTAACAGGGGGTGGATCCAAAAGATGGAATTCCCTATGAGGAAAAATTCTGCAAAGGTAAATCTTTAATATAAGCAGCAATATGTATTTTGCATTCATTTCATATTTTAATATTTTTGTGTCTGTTACCAACGTGGAGAAAAGATACCAGGCTTATGAACTTCATTAAAAAGGCAAAATAGCTTTTTTTTTCTTTTTAATCTTGAAAATGAGAAAAGAGGAAACTCCCAAACCACAGGCTGCTGCTAATTTCCTGTTAAAAGACAATTCACTTGCCAGGTCAAAACAGACAGACCAGGGATGGCAGCAATCGGAGACATCAGCTTGAATCCTGCCCCACAGGACCTGCCTCTGGATTCAGGGCAGGGGTTTAATCCCCATGTGTGCCCAGTATGAGCCATTACTGTGAACACCAGCAACGTGATGCTGATGCTTGGGCTAAGCAGGCTTCATAGAGGTGAACTAATACTGTCAACTGATATCCCTGGCAGCAATGTGCCTATGTACGTGTGTGTATGCATAAATACATATATGCATACATAAAAGAATGTTATTAAACAACCATAGCTATCAATGGCTTCTCACCCTGCCTTCCATTTCAGCCACCATCCTGGAGATAAACCATTGCCTGGAAGGCCTCTGTTTAACAGATGAGAGGCACCTACAGCTGCTCGATAACATTAGTTACCAGAAAACCAAATTGCACCAGTGAAAATACATATATAAGTAGAGCATCCAGCATCTAGTTCTATTCTAAAGAGCTTTTAGCAGTTTCTTGGGTAATACTATTTCCCTAAACAATTGATTTTAAGTATTTTTAATGAGTATCCTATAGGGAGTAAAACCAAATGTTAGTTGCTCAGCAGAGCCTGGGCTGAAATCACAGTTCTGTCCTTGAATAAAACTGTGGGGGAATTTTTCTGATTACTCTTACGGGATACCCAATCTTACTCTTGCTGGATGCCCAATCATTTCTGTGTGGCTGCTGGCACATGCCTCTCTGTGGGGTTTTGCTGCAGCAAGAGCCAAATCCCACAGCCCTGGGCAGGAGCCACCCGAACAGGGAACATTTGCCCTGCCACCCCGCGAGCTGCCAGCGCTGCTGCTCTTGTGCTCTGTCAGACATATATGGATTTTTATGAGTGTGTGGCTGGCCTGATTTGGACTGCTTTATAGGACTAAAATTATGCATGATTTAGGTGCGGACTCCCGAGGGGTCGTTCTGCTGGGGGACTCGGCTGGAGCCCACTTCCACATCCCTCCCGAGTGGATGACGGTCACGCAGATGTCAGTGGTGAGAAATTGTGCTCGGGCTGTCAAAACCACCCTGTCACCAGTGCTTTCTACCCAGGGCCACTGGTTGCAAAGGGCAATGAGGGCAAAATGCCCAATTTGGGATTTGTAGGCTGGTCTTGCTTGCCTGGGGGAGCCGCTGCTCTCCCACAGCTGCTCTGCTGTGGGCAAAGACATACAAAATCTCTGAAATTGTGTCAGCAAAGGATTTGGTTCCCTCAATCTGGCAGCACCCCAGAGACAGAAAGCAGGACATCTGGCTTTAAACACACAGCCCATGAATCAAGGAGTCCCGTGTTGTCTGGGGGATCCATCCTGCCATCGACAAGCCCCTCTCTTAGCTCGCCAGTACAGCTCCTGCTGTGGAAAAACCTTGCAGAATCGGCACTCCAGGGACTTCTCTTTTAGGCAACTGGTTTTGAAATGACATGTCCCAGATTGCTTTCCCTCATCTAGGGCATATATGAAATAGAACTAATAATTCAAGTATTCAGGCACTGAGGCTTACAGCACGGATGCGTCTGCAAGAGCTGGAAGGTCACCCAGGGACTTATAATGGAATTGCCCTGAAGGGAAGCATTTCTGTAGTGGCCACAGAGTATAACACAGTGGTATCTGCCTTCAGATAGTGTCACTGCATTTCTCTTTTTCATAGGACAAAAAGAAATTGCACCTGCCAGAATTACGTTGCGATTATAGCTGTTGAAATTCACTGATGTCGAATAAAATAATTGAGGAGAAAGGATCAATCTAACAAACTACGACTGGGAGGTGGATATAGATGCACACTATGCTCCTGTTCTGCAGCATCTTTCGCTCCCAAGAGCTGCTTTGCGTGGGGCTGGTGTCGTACCCTCACTGGGGAGGATTGTGTGTTGTCCTTCCCTTCACGAGGGCTCTCTGAGGGCGAGCAGATGGGGGCATGCCCAGAAACAAGTTGGCTCATTGCCCATCTTCCATGATGGAAAGATACTGCCCCTCTATTGGCCTCTGTGGAAGAGGAATATGGAGCATTCCTGGAGAATAATTTCACAATTCTAGCATAGCGATATCGGAGATACTAGGGTTTTGATCAGAATTGCATGTATTTTCCCATTTCTGCTTCCAGAGCTGATCTGATTTAGATATTGCAGATTAGCAGTTGTTTTTCTTTGTTAAACGTTTATGAGCAATGATTAGACAAATGACACCAATGACAGGGCTGATGATGAGCGCAATAAATTAGCACTAATGATAATTGAGATTATCTTGTCTAATAAAATGGTAATAACACTGATGGTGGTGACAATTCTGGCACTGACACTGCTAGCAGAGTCATGTATGCAGAAATAGCTCTAGATTGGGTCAGCATTTTATCGTCACCAACATGATGGTTTGGAAGATGTTTCTCTTGCTTGAGACATGAATCTGCTAGCTGGGTGGCTCAAGGGCTGGTCCCAGCATACAGAAGCAGAGACCTCAACATCAGGAGAAGGAGGACAGGTTAGAAAGTGATTTTTTATTGCACTTTATTACTGTCTGATGGGGGTAGAGCCAACTTGCATGGGAAGGGAACTGGTGCTTTCTGCATAAGGCCTAACCAATATCTGCTCTTGGTACTCATCTCCACCTGTCTGGCTTCTAAGGAAGATTGGGGACTGATTGGAAAGGAAGAAAAAGAGACTCTTTCCTACATATAAAGGATGATTCCTGCCCTTCATCAGGAGAATGAGGACAGAGAGAGACATTTTTACCATCTGGCCTTTCGTGCACGTGCCACTCACTCACAGAATATAATATAAAAGCAGTTACGGCATCACTGGAGCTAAAGAAGATAAATAAATGGTGGAAGTTAATGACGAAGGAGCTTGGACCTCATGAGGAGACACAGGGCAGACAATGCTCACATGCTGCCAGTGGGAAGGTGCAAGCACGTTGGTGCTGGCTCTCCTGCCAGCTGTGCTGTGGGGCAGCACTTTGCAGCTAGGACATCAAGCCAGACAGTGGGACACATGCAGAAGGGGTGGCTCAATCCATGAACCTCTGCAAGGAGACGTGCTTTGCAGGAAGGAGGTGGCTGGCCTAGCCCTGATCCTTGGCAGCCGTGACTCCTCCAAGAGGACGTCATTGTTCAGAGTGTGAGGAGCAAGGCTCATGCCCTGGACTCAAGCCCTTGTCATCAAAGCTGCTGCCCTAGCTCTGCACGTTTGCCCCTCGCCATTCACCCAAACCATTTCTGAGCGGTCTCATGTGATTTTCTCAGCTACATGTGTGGGGTCTCCTACCAGCCTGATCTCCTCCAGGCCTGGCTTGCTGGCTTAAATTCACAAGACCAGGATCCTTTTGCTTGTACTTGGGCAGTTATTTGCACCAATGCAAAGCTCATATACAATCCCAGCCTTCTGGTTTGGCAGCCTTTGGGGATGTATTGATACAGTATAATGTAGAGGAGCTTGGAATAATCAGCTTTAGTTACCCAGCAGAGAGCTTGGTTTGGCTTCTTGAAAGACTTCCATGAAATGCAGCACTCCTGTGGCGAGCAGAGCTCTTCTGTAGCGCCTGCACCATTAGCTGGGTGTCCTTGGGATGGGAATAAGAAAGAACAGGCACGGGTTTAGTATTATTTTCGAAATTTTCTCCCAGTCCAGAAAAAAAAAAACAGTAGTTAAATATTAATGGAGAGATACAGAGAAAGCCCAGACTTATGACTAAGTATCTGAGTTTAAACTCTAGTAATTATAAAATGTTATTTAATCTGTGTCTCACCCTAGGAAAGAAAGGTGTCGGGGCAAAAAAATGCCAGTAAAAAAAATGTCTGAGTGAATTCAGGTTTTAGTACCGAGTGTTTCTCCTGCTTTTTCTCTATTTCTTAGTCTGTCTGGGTGCAGAATGGCAATGGCAGCAACTTATCTGTGAAGGTGCCTTACCATATTCTCACATTGCCCAGCATTAAATATTGCTGGTAAATATCCGTCATGCATTGTTCACATATTAACAAATTGGAAACAATCTGCTATTTTTAAGCTTTTAAAAATTATTTCTGAATATTTCTGTAAAGAAGCCAAAGAATAAAACTGAAGAAACTGTTCTATGTTACTCAAATAATCAGCAAGATAAATCTACATTAGAAGCAAGCCTCCTTTTCTCCTTTCCTACCTTCCTCCCACCTTTTTTTTCTCTATCTCTCCCTTACTCCGTCTTCCAGCTGCACAAATGATGGGTTAAAACTGCAGGTCATGCTTTTCCATTCCTATAAAAACAAAGAGCTAGTAGCACGATCTGAGGCTAATCGCAGCGTGCGGGAAGCCTGCACGCCTTTCCCCCACAGGATATTGTCAGCCAGCATTAATCTTCCTTCAGCGCTTGGCTTTCCTCGAGGAGAATTTCTAATCACACACCAGGTTTGCTTTGTGGCCATGGAGAGTGCAGGGAGCCTAGTCCTAATCTCACAGAAAGCATCCTTAATTCGGGACTCCAGCAAGAATTCAAAGGTAGGGCTCTGAGCAGGCAGGATAAAGCATCAGCCTCCTGTTCCTGCTGTTCCCTGGTGCTGTCAAGCTCCTGTGAACCTCACGTCACTTCACTTTGATCTTTCCAAAACTTCTTTGATAAGACACGTAGAAAAATTAGTTTATCAAATGGCTTTCTCTACAGTCAATTCAAGAGTTAGTTCAAAGCTTTAATTTCCATTTCAATGGACTCTCATTCCTCTACATGGAATTCCAAATAGGACTTTTCCCACCCCCAAAACTCTGTCAAGTTACAAAATAGAATTTGTGTGACTCTCAATTCATATTTATTAACTGCAGTATTTTATAACTGTTCTTATTCCATAATTCTTATTTATTTTATATATTCAATTTATTTCATTTTTTTTATTTATATTTGCTCTCACGAACATTTACTAAAAGAAAAATTTTCACACTTTAGCAATTCTGTGGGCCCTCTTGTTAATCCAAACCATATTGGTGGCAGCTGCTAATTCCTATTTTAGAGCTAATTAGGTGGGGAAATAATTTTTAAGGATAAATGCTGAGACTTTAGTTAAGAGCCCCTGCAGAATGGTTGCTTTGCTTGGTTGCACTGTATATAGACTGCCACACACAGGAGCAATAACGATGAATGAGGGACTATAGAGAAAATTAACGACAAATTTCCTCACTGAAGTAGTCTCAGGATGTCATTTGGGTAACTCGATGATCAGCGCTGTCATGACCAGATGGCCTAGTTTGGGCAGAACAGATTTGGAATTAAGATCCTTGCTCCATCTTATGAAAGGCTGTTGTTAGGAAGCTGTTTTAAATTGGATTTTGGATGTCCTCATCTCCTTTGCCCAGTTGGGAATATTGCCTGCTGAGCACTGGCCTAGCACAGGCTCATACCTCTCTGTGCAAGAGTAATTCTGTGCAAGGGGACATGCCCACATCAGATGTCCCATGTCCAAGTGTGTGATGGGGAGTCCGTTAGTGCCATCAGAGGCACTTTTACTTCTTGGAGATGGAAACTCATTTCACTAGGTGTTCCCTGACACACACGACATGAGACCACTATTTCAAAAAAAAAAATGTAACTGAAAATTGGTCACAAATACCTTAACCAGCCCACTGAGTGGGCTTTATTCCCACCACAAGCATGTGAGCCATGCAGGATGGCTCATGGCCATCCTCCTCTACCACAAGCCCATCACAAGGTAGGTATATCTTGGAAAACTACAGCTGAGATAAACATGCTATTTCTTCAGCTTATAAAGGAAAGTAAATATAGGAACTTGCAAGCACTTCTCCACAAATCTGCCCTGAGCAGCTTAATTCTGCTATAGCTGAAAGTTCTGCCCTACAGGTATTTGTCTGAGGTGAAGCAAAGCGACAAAATATTGTGCAGCCCATGCCTGAGGGTATCTGCACTCAGTCAGGCTGAGGGTATCTACACTCATTTTTTCTGCACAGGCAGATCCAGTGAGTAACTCTGTCCTTAACTTAAATCCTCAAACACCCAGAACAGATTTACAGGAAGGGGATTATACAGCTGTAGGAAGGGGATTGAGTCACCCTTGTTTTGGCTTCCTTCCTGCCAACAGGTTCTGGTTCCATCAGGCTTTTCTCCTATTAAAAAGTTTAGCAGAACTGAGCTGAACGTTCATTCCTTTGACATAATCTTTGACTTTAACTGCATCAACACAGTTTGATGCAGTAGACATATTTAATGGTGTTCAGGAAAGCAGAAGTGTTATCTTTTTTGAGGTGGACAGTTTTTGAGGAAAGCTAATGCTGAAAACACTGGTGTGTCTAGCAATTGATATTGCTCTCCTGCTGCTCTGTCCATCTGCTTACAATTGACTTCCAAAATGCTACTAAATGGTGCATTTTTCTGTTATCTGTCTGGAATAAGACCTTACTTATAAATCTCATTTTAAAGACCATTTTATTTGGAGATAAAAGCGCTATATTTATAAATGTGCTGGTCATACTCTTTCTAGGAAAATGCATTTAAAACTCTCGGTTCTTCATTTCATGCTGAATAAAGTGAAAATATAAATCCTAAATCTGTCTGTAGTCCAGTAAATATCTATTTGCCCATGAGCTCAAATCGTTCTTAGCTTTCATTTAAACAACTGTTTCATGCTATGCATTTCATATGTGGAAAAGTTCATCATTTCTTTAAATGCAAATTCAAGATGAAAACACATCCTGAACAGTTATGCCACTGACTTCCTTTTGCACAACTACAGATGACAGGAATTTCATCTGCAAAAATCTTATTAAAAACCTTTTCTATTTTCAGTCAAATCCAGTAAGGTGCAGGTGTGTTTCTAGAATTAATATTGTGATAACTAAGAAAGTGCAGTTTTGGAAGTAAAGCTGCTCTTTTCCTAATTTCCAAACGTATGTCTTTGCAACTTTACAGAGCATAAATACTGTACATGCTTTTTGAAAAGTCATTTCTTATTCAAGGGATGGATGGTGTGCTTTTATGTATACTTAGCAAGAGGATGACATCGGAGGTATCTAATGATATCTAGAGGATCTAAACACCATTAGAATCATGATGAAAATAAATAGCCTATTTCCCTTCAAATTAAGGAACACTTTGGCACTTATAAACTTTCTACACCTGCCTCTTCTGAAGGCTCAGATAAGTGTTAAGTTTATAATGCTCTTTTGTGTCCCAGTTTTGAAAATCTCATGGCTTGGCCTTTAAGGTTATGGCCATGGTTTTGATTGCCCTGCACATCAGGAACGTGAGGATGCAGGGAGACCTGTTTCCAGCTAGGATATGTCTAGGAAGTGAGAATGTCCCTTCAAAACAAGACCCATCTAGAGCATCTGGGGCTGAAACTTGGCATTTGAATTTAGGCTGGAATAACTTCCTAATTATTCTGTTTAAATCTGGCACATACGCTTAAGTATGGTTTCTCAGTTGGAATAGTCTAGAGAATGGTATTTAGACAAGGCTGTGCTAAAAGAAAGGTTTTAAGCTAAAAGTCAGTACAGACTCACCTCTAGAATTGGACACATTTGTATCTTAGACTAACCAAACTGCAGTTGGTCGCTTACCCCATGTTTTCTAAATGAGGTCCATGAAGAGTAGAAGATCTGGTTTATCTCCTGAAGTTTCTCTTAGCCACTTACCTTCACCTTTTGTTCTTGAAATATCTTTAGAAGTCTGCCTTTAAGTGCATTGCCAGAGAAGGTTCAATGCTAACTTAAATACAGTATTCAAATGCACCAATAATTCTGACCTTAAGCTTTCCTTTGCAAAGCAGTTTTCAGCTCTGCTAGGTTCGGTTAAATCATATCTAAGTCTGCAGGAAACAAAATATATTATAATGAGGCCTGTCCAGTGAAATCATTATTTTGGAGAGTTAATAAGAGCTTAGAAGGCTCCCCCTGGTCATAGAAGGGCTTGTTTTTAAAAATATTTAATCATCTCTGGTGTCTGCTCATATATGCTTTGGCTGATAAGAGGCCATTTCTATTGGTAGCTGAGTAACTTACTTTAAATGTTTCTGTCGCCTTTAATGTAAAGCCCCAAGGAGGCAAATGCTCCAAATAGCCAAGCCATACTGTGCAGTTTAACCCCTCCATCTCTGCTCAGAACTGCCCTTCTACTAAGTGCCTGCTTGCACACAACCCTATCAGCTATGAAGAAGATGGGTTTTAAAGTTTCCTTGAGTCTTAAATAAATACATATATATCCACACACAAGCAAATAGGCATACATGTATATGAGGGAGAAATAAACAGCTGAAAGGTAATTGAGCCAGAGCTATTTTCACCTTGGTGACTAGAGCAGGTCCTTCCTAAGTAGGTCAGACACACCGTTACTTGCTCTAAACTGGTGCTGACCATGAATTATGCTGCTCCAAGCTCGACATTGGAATTTCTTGCCCTTCCTACCCCTGGCCCTGCCTCTCCTCCAGCCTTTCACAAACAAAACCTGTTGGCATCCGCTCAGGCAAAACGCCCGCTCCTTCGCAGGATGATTCTACCAGCAGGAGGACTTGGGAACAGCAAGATTTAGCTCTTCTGCCCTTCCTCAGCTGCCTCTGACCCTCCCAGAAACCAAATTATCCACCTGCTTTGCTGTTTATGGTAGTGAGGGTTTAAAGAAACATCGCAATTGCTTCAAAAGGAAATGAAACTAATAAATTCTGTGGATTATACCAGCCTGTAGCTTTCCTTATTTTATGTTTTGACCTTCTTTTGGTTATTACCTTTTTCATCAACAGTTTTTCAGTGTGAGCGTGCTGGCTTTATGCCTTTGTCTTTGCAAGCGTACCCTAGCAGAAGCTGGAAATTTACTCGGTGCTCTTGTCCTTCGGAGGCAGTGTGAATTCCTGTGCCTGTTCCTATCCCCTTGCATGATTCCTGATACTTTCACAGAACACAACGGAAGAGAAAAGGGCACTGTGCTGGGAGTGTGTGACACCACCTTCAAATGGAGAAAGGCTGTTGCTAAGAAAATAAGCATTAGGGACTAATACCAGCAAAAAATGTAGTACTATCATTCTTTCATCATTTGGGTAAGAGGGTTATTGCAGCGCATGTGCTTCTCTCCCATTCTGACTCTCTTGCTCCAATGGGATGCCCCACCACACTCGCTTGGCTGCAGAAATGTTTTTGTGGTGAGTCCGTGGCCTTCCTGTGCTGGTGAGAGTAGCAAATGTGCAGCAAAATGTATCTCAAAAATCCAACAAATTCCAGCAAGGGCCATGATGGGAAAGTTGGCATCTGAGGAAATTTGCAGTGAGGATCACGTGGTGGTTTTTAGGAGACCAGATGCTTGCAGTCCGATGTGCCAGAGAGGAGATGGCAGCGTCTAATGGACATGATGTTATTCCTGGCTTCCCAGCCCTCTGCCATATAAACTGGGAAAATCATGCTGGCATCTCTTCCCATGTCAGCTGAGCCCCTTCCTTGGATAAGACAGATGCTAAACCAAAGGCTGCAACAAATCTCTACCAGCCTCAGGTCCTGCTGTTTCTTCTCCTTTCTCCTGATATGCTTGTCATGCAAGAATCAACTTTTTAAGTATAAATAATTACAGATACTACTGTAATTGTTGCTATCTAGCTAATGTTCCAATGAAGAAGTGTTTGAGTTTGTAGAAAGGATTCTGTTTGTGAAGGTGAACCCATGTTGATTTAAAAATTTCTCTTTCAGAAAGCATTTGCTAATCTCCCCATGGCTTTCTCTGATGAGCTTGACTGGCCCCAGTTCTCTGAGTTCACTGGATTTCTGAACTCCACAATTGGGTAAGTTAAGCACAAAGTGAAGACAAATCTCAACAAATCCGAAGGACTTCAAAACCTCAAAACCCAGCAAATCCTGGGGGGAAAACCCAGTGCTTGAAAGGAAAGCTAAAATTGCTGGTGAAGGCTGCTTCAGCTCATTCTAAGATGCAGATCACCTCCAAATCTAGTGTTTTTCCTTTCAACCGATCTCCTTTCAAATTGATGGGCAATGCAAAATATTCTAGCCTCATCTTTCTGGCCTTCAATGAAACTCTTACAAATAGACATATTTTAATTTAGAAGGAGAAAAAAAGAGGAAATGAATCTCTTGACTCTTTCAAAATTAAGCTGTGTGGGAGGGACAAGCAAAAGGGAACATTCTTAACATTAATAAATATCAGCATTTTGCTTTTCTTAGCTTTTAAAATTTTTCCCATTTTTTCTCTTTCTCTTTTCCCTTATTTCCTTTCTGTTTCTAAGACAATGCCAAAATGGCAATCAAGTGTTATATTGATGATGTCCCTTTTTGAGGTGATGTTTCTTCCCTTTTTTTCTCTTTTGGAGGGAAGCAGCAAGAGAAGAATTTGGCAAGCCTGTGACCTAATTTGTTTGGTTACACTGGTTGATGTGGATGGGGAAGAGTGCCGGGTTAGACATCAGGAAAAAGGAATCTTGACCAAACATAAAAAGTTTTGTATTTTATACGTTTACCAGGCAAAGCTTCTACACTGAAATAGGCCATGGGTATGGCCCAAACCAACATGAACCACAACTAGAAAAGCCCTCTAGGAATGAGATTAAAAAAATTGGATACTATATTCTTTACTAGGAAAAAAATCTATAGCACCCTACATTTGTACTGTCTCTTTCCTTTTCTTTTCCCTGCACAAGGAACAGGCTCCCAACCTCAGCAACATTTACACATTGATCGTGTTAATGTGATATAGTACTTGACAAGCCAGCAGGGAAGATCTGTGCAGCCTCCTCCTGAAACAGCAAAACAAGCTTAAAAATCTATTATAATGGCCAATTACTGACTGTACAGTATTTAAGTGGGCTCCAAAAACTTGAAATTCATAAGCAATCAGAACTTAATATTGAGTCTGAAGTTGCCTTGGTTTGATGTTCAGTTTTTAATCTTTTTTT
>JAVCKT010125448.1:0-19931 GCA_032273925.1 Rhynchotus rufescens
AAAAACCAAAAAAAAAAAAAAAAAAAAGGGAATCAAACAAATAAGATATGATCAGAATCTCTTTAGGTTCTCACATGCGAGTAGGAACGCTCCCATTGGTGTTGCTGCTGCTATTACACATGCAAAGCCAGGAGATGCTATCACGAGCAGGACCCTGGGGATGCTGGAGATACGTGGAAAGCCACGGAAAAGGAAGGCTGCTGCAGGCCACAGCCAGCTCTCGGCAGCCTCCACCTCTCCATCACCATCTCCATCTCTATCGCATCAAGATAGAGATGCCCAAGATGAGTGAAGGCTTTCAGGAACTACCCATCTGATCAAAACCTGCAGCCCCTTGCTCTCCTCTCGCGTTAGACCCCTGGAGAGCTGCTACGTTGTGGCTCCGGGCACCCACGAGAGAGCAAAACGGATGCAGAAGCGATGGGAGCCAGAAGCGATGGGAGCCAGAAGCGATGGGAACTGGCTTCTGGCTGAGCAGAGCCATTCATTCACTCCATCCCACCCGGATCTCCTTATTCAGGTTTCTCCCTTGCTCTCCTTCTTGCAGATTCACACACGTCCCTAGAGCTCTTCTCCTGGCTGCTGGCAGCGCTCCCGGCTCCTCCGCTGGACACAGCAGAGCCCCAGGCTGAGCATTTCTGCAGCGAGGTGACCCCCACGGTCAAGCTCTTCCACGGTTCCTGCAACACAGCAGAGGCCACCAAGGCACTGGGGCTTGTGCCTGCACTGGGGAGAAAGAGCCATCCTTTTTTTCTTAGTATTTCTCTATTACACGCTACATCTTCCAGCTTCACAACGTCCCTGGCTCTGTATTTATATCAGAGCAGCAAGCAGGCAGGGAGCAGCGAGCAGAGCTATCAGGGAGGGCTAGGCTGCTATAAATAGTCCCATCAGTAATTAGCTGCAGAACTATTCGTTAAATAGGGAAGCATATAAACAAGGACTGGAACCACTAGGACTAAGCGGTGGACTAACCAAGCCAATGCTCCATGGCCCACAAGCCAGGAGTCAGAGCGATTTGAGAGGGCCACAGGGAGCAGCAACAAGCCTCGTGTCCCCTGATGGACCCCCAAGGTGGGTACACAGCTAAAGCCAAGGTCAATGAGTACAGCTAGACACGTGTCTCCAGGTGGACGTCAAATTAGGTCCACTTCTACTATGACCTCCATACGTTTGTGGGTTGGTGCCACCACAGAGCTCCTTCCATCCACCTCTCCATCCCCAGCTGGTAACTGCAAGTAAAGCCCAGTGCAAACTGGTGCTGCTCACACCGGATCAGGGGTTCCAGTTCCAGGTCCCCCTGTCTCTTGGGGCAGCACGTGGTGCTTTGTGCCTCCTTCACACCCCACTTGCCTTCAGTCTGCAGCAAGGTGGCAAGTTGGGGACATCTGCATGAGTTCATCCTCCAGGTGCCACAAAGCCTGGCCATCCCGTAGCTCCCCTGCAGCTCTGCAGAGCAGGCTGCACCGAGAGATCGCAGAAGGGCTGTGTCTCCTCGGGCACACGCAAGCGCTGGGTCCATGCCCCAACTACGTCAACGGTCAAGGGAAGAGGAGGCTCCTTTCGTGCCAATCATCTCACGAGGTGATTGAAAGTGGGTGAAGCATCAAGACACGGGGCAGACAGAGCAATTGGAGGAGTGTTCAGAGGGCACAGGAGGGACAAACTCCGCAGACCTGGGAGCAGGGGAAGCCGTGCAAGCAGCTGCCCACTCCCCAGGCTCCACTACCCACTCGTGTCGCCCCCAACCAGGCAGAGGGTGAGAGCCTGGCAGTGCCCGGGGTGCTGCGCTCGCTCGGCTGCACTGCGGTAGATGTACACGTGTCTGCCAACATGCTGGCAGCAGAGCTGGGTGCTTTTGTGACTCAGGCTCCTCTTTAGAAGGGACATGGCCCTGATCCCACACAGGCCATATGTGCCCAACGCAGAGACCTCCTAGCTCCGTTGGCTTCGTTATTTTTCTGCTCTTCCCCCTGCTCAGCTGCGCAGCTCCACCACTTCTCCTCCTGTGTGGACACCAGCTCTGAGACCATCATCTGACAGGGGGACACACATTTTGCTGTCTTGCTCATTATGGCCATTTCATTAGTGCAATTATGGCCCTTAAAGACAAAAAGCCGGGATGTGTGCAATACGTTTCAGCCAAGCAGGCATAATTTACACGCTGGAGATGCAGCTAGCAGGTGTGAAGCCACAGCACGGAGGCTCCCCGAGCCCTGGGCCTCTGCCAGCCCACCCACCCTTCCGTGCTGCGCTCTGCTTTCCACCCGCCTGTTCCAGCCACCCCCTGCTCGCGTGCTCCTGCTTCTGGCCCTTGTGCTGCCCCCTCCCCTGCTGTTCCCGGGCTGCTTCTCCCCTGGGAACACAGCAAGGAGAAGACACCCTGGCCTGGCAGAGCCTGGGGGGGGCAGGTGTGTGATTCCACCCTGGCAGGACTCAGGGCTTTGCGAAGGGACTCCGAGCAGCCCCACAGGTCTCCTCCGTGAGAACCAGGAGGAAACCAACCCAGCCTCCATCGAAACATCGCTTTAGTCAAGAATCTTCTTGACTTTAGTCAAGGATCTTCGGCAGAGAATGAAGTCAGCCAAGATTTGCCATCAGAACCTCTTAAGGCTTTAATGTTTCAGCGTCACTCCAGCTACTGCTTAGCAATGCACGCAGAGGAACATCAAAGGAGTGATGAAATAAAAAAATCAAACTTACCGAAAAATATTCCAAAATATGCCTAGAGGTTCAAAATGCCCAGGGCTTCAAAAATGGCAGGCACGTCCTTTGTCTGCAGGAGAATGTAGACCAGCTTTGGATGAGCTCCTGTGCAATGATGCCTTTTGATGGCCTGTGCAATCTGTGCATCCCCATTCCTGGATGTGTTCCTTGGTTCAGTAGTGCTGGGCTGCGGTGCTCCCTGCATGTGCCATAACGGAGAGCCAGAAAGAATTCCAGGGTGTGAAAGGCCCTATCCGTGGATAGGGCTTGCTCCAGGGTGCAAGGAGCTGGAATTGGTTTTAGGGACGGAGATCTTTAATGCCTGAGTTCCTTCAGATGATGAGTATAGAGCAGTTGGGGTTAACCAAGGAAAAGTAAGGTGAACAAAAAAGGTTTCCCCTCAAGTGTGTGTAACTTTAGATTCCTTGAATGTGCCCTTAATTCCAGCCATGGGGAGAGGCTCTCTCCTTTTTTTTCCTCAGACCATTTGCATTTTATCAGATACGGTTAATGAACCATTTAACCGTCACAGTCCTTGTTTCTCTAACCTCTGGATCAATGATCACATCAGTCTTATAATATGCTGGCCTTCCTCTGAAGATACTCATTTTTTTTGTGTGCGATTGATGTAGAAAAGAGCTGAACTAATGATCAGGCCCAGGTGTTAACTCAGAGCAAGGCAAACCAAGACTCCAAAGTTTGCAGGTGGACTCAGAGGGCCATGGTCTCAGACAGGGATCCATGGAATATACCTTTCTGTCAACAACACGTGCCAAGACCAGCAGCTTATAGAAGGATGGAACAAACACAGTGTTTGCCAGGATTAGGCCTGGTAGATACCTCTCTGCGTGTTTCCAAGAGCAACCACATTGTATGAATAGTTCGGTCATTTGCACTACTCTAGGCTGGATGGTAGAAACGATACCACAAAGGGATTTCATGGGAAATAAAGACTTAAAAGTGACCTTCTATGGGCTTCCCACAAGACCAGGAGAGGAGGGAGCAAGCAAAAGCCCACATGTGTTCCTGGTGGAAGGAAACAACAATTTATACACTGCTGAGCGTCTCCAAGCACAACCTAGTTAAGGACTGACCTTAGAACACCCAACTTCAGTGTTAAGAGTGAAGGATGCCTAGAAAAGCCTTTGCAAACTGCTTCACTCAGCAGAGACCTTGGCCTCCACTCAGGTGTGAACGAGGGAGCTCAACAAGGTGGAGGCAGTCATTGAAAAGCTGCCAGGCTTGTCAGGAATTGAGTGATTGTCAGGAATTGAGCGTTGGCACGTTGGTCCCACTCCAAAAGGCTCCAAAGCATCAACCTTAAGGGCTTAAGGTTAATTCCCTTGAGAATTAGCTCAGGTCCCCAAGAGCTGCTTTCCTTGCAGCCGGCTGGAGTTGGCCAGAAGACATTGCTGAGGGTCACAGCAGACCCACAGCTCTATGAGCAGCGTGGAGGAGCTTTTGTTTTGCCCATGTTTGATAATCTTGGCCAGCAGCCTTTGCAATCTCACCTTGGTATTGGCTTGCTGTTGCCCTGTAGTTCTCTACAAGCACAAGAACCAAGTAGAGCTAATCCACATAGACCCTTCAGTAGCTTGGCTCCCCTTTAATGCACCTTTCAGCCCATCACAGTTCCCTGGAAGAGTGTCAGAGAGGATAACATTTAGCTCCCAAGTCACTATCTTCTCATCCCAGAAGTGATCGGCTCTTTAGCTCGATGGCACACTTGGGCCAGGAGTTTCCCAGCCTTCCAGCTGTGACTGGAATCATTCCATTCTCTTCATTCTGCATTTTCTGGGTTCATCATCATTGCAAATCCCCTGTTCTTAAGGCACATTGATACCCTATCATGTCAGGAGCTCATATCTTTACTGTGACTTAATTCCTCTCATATGCTGCCTTTCTTAAGCCACCAATTCCAGCTTTCTTATCTCTCTTCCTAAGAGTGTTTTGGGGACTCCCTTACATTTTTGTCACCACCCGTTTTAATGCCCCCATTGTCCAGTCTGCCCCATCGCTCTGCATTATCCCTACGTGCAGCTTGCTAAAGAGCTCCTCTCGGTCTGCGTGAAAGGTTTTAAGGCTCTGAGAGGGGCTCATCCATCAGCCGGAAATTTGGCAGCTTTCCTGGGACTGTCAGTTCCTGAGAACAAACAGCTGCAAAGGCACCACGCGCTTCCCAGAACCAGGCAGGAGCACACGTGGCTGCAGCCCATTGCAGAGAAACAGCCACGCACCAGAACTGCCGCCCTCAGGCCCGCAAAGCCGAGCTTACCGGGTATCTCCAGGCTCACCCAGGACCCTGCTTGTCCATTTGGCATGGAGACAGCAGCATTCCCCAGAGAGCATCTCCTGTGCTGTGTTCCGACCCAAAGCTAAGCCAAGCTGAAGGGTCAGGGCTCCCTCCAGGCACACACAAGGACACGGGACTTGTCCTTAGAGGACACAGATATTTGGAGCCATACGCATGCCAAAAGCCTGTGCCAAACTTGGTGCGTCCCCACGTACACAACCCAACTCTGAATTTGTCATCTGCCCACCTCCACATGGATGAGACTGCCTACGAAGCAAGTGCTGCCCGCACGCTCCTCGCGTGACTCCTCTCGCTCCAAACACACCTACTTTGGTCCATGAGCAGGCACCATTCCCACAGCTGGCTCCAAGCCCTTCCCCAGCCCAGCTGCACCACTCGTCCAGCCAGGATGTCTTCTTATACCAGGAAATTAAATGTGCCCAGGACTGTTCTCCAGCACTAACATCAGCTGACATCACCTGTCCCCTACCTACACAATCAAGCTCTCTTTAGCTTTAGTGCGTTGAGCAGTACATGTGTTCAACACACAAAAGCTCCTGCGTAGTCCCTGTCCACCAAAATCTCCCACCATGTTCCTCCAGGAATGGTTTGGAAGAGCATTACTTAGCCTGAACCAAAACCATGTGGAAAAAATGCTAAAAAATGTAGCTGTGGACCTTGAGTGGATGTCTCTTGATGCTGCTTGATCCACAGGAACAGGGAATTCCAAAGGTGCAGGGAGGCAACGAAGTGTTCTGCAAGAAGGTGGAGTGCTCGAGCGCCAGGCAGGGTGTCCTGGCAGGTCTCAGCAATGCCCCACGCAATATAACTTTGCAAAGTAGGTGGATGGCACATCTCTGGGGACAGGGATTGCTCTAAATATGTCACCGAACGGTGGCTGGGTGAGGTGGAAGCCACAGGGTTATGTTTACGGCATTGTGAAGCAAACGCTGCAGTCCCGTGGAGATCTTCAGCGCGCTCTGCTTTTATCTGTTGAACATCTGAAGGACAATTTGCTGTGTCCTGGAGGAGCATGCCAAGCAGCCTGTGGAGAACAGGGATGAGATGTCCAAGAGAAGACATGTTGAGGTATCTTTATGGAGGACTTATACAGTGTGCTTTCTGAGGGGTCATTGGGTAGATGGGACCACGTGGGAGAAATTCTGCTCAACTAAATACCTTGACAAAGTTGTTCCTACCTGAACTAGGAGCATAATTCCCTCCAGCAGGTCTGTTTTAACTTGTTTTGCCTCTTTTACTGTCACAATAGCTCTTCTGTCAACTGTCCCTTGACTCCCACCCTGCTATATACACTGCAGGCAAGATAGGGCCACCCCCAAGGCGATTCTGCCAGCAGCAATTAGATCATAATATTTTGCAAGTCCCCAAAGCACTAATGAGTGGAGACAAACCAGAGGCCAGATATCAGCTGTGGCCCTTCAAGGAAAGTTGGATTCCACCGGTTCCCAAAAGCAGCTCTGCCTCTGGCATGTGATGGGAAAGGCAATGCTAAAATTTCCAGGAAGATCTATGCTTTTCAGCCCCTCGCTTCTCTCCCAGCTCCTCTTCTGCCTGCCAGGATGATTGTTTGGTTATTTTTTGCATTCAACCCCAAGAAGTCATATTTAACAGCTTTGTTATTATTCAGAGCTTACATAACGCTTCACGCAGCAGAAAACTGTGCAGCCTCTTCACTCCCCTCCGCCAAGCACCACGGGTCTTCCTGAGCCCAGTCGGAGCAGAAGCAATCAGGCTGGCCAGGTAGGCTCGATAAATCCCCACTGGAAGTTCCCAAACAATCTTTGTCCTTCAGGTGCTTGAATAGATGGGTTAACAGGTTCGAGCTGAATGGGTTCAAGCTGAAACACAGGAGGTTCCATCTCCAGGTGAGGAGGAACTTCTTCATTGTGAGGGTGACAGAGGCCTGGAACAGGCTGGAATGGGGAGGCTGTGGAGTCTCCTTCTTTGGAGGTCTCCAAACCCGCTTGGATGCCACCCTGTGCCACATGCTCTAGGTGTACCTGCTGGAGCAGCAAGGTTGGACTGGATGATCTCTAGAGGTCCCTTCCAACCTGTAAGATTCTGTGATATCCTCCAGGGCAGGAAGGTGACGAGCCTGTAGATCCCCAGCTCCTCGTTTCCTCTCCAGGCCTGAAAGAAGGAACGGAGAGAGTGGCTAGGCACACTGCACGCACAGCGAGCACGGAGGAGAGACTCGAACTCCAGGCTTGTGAGATCCAAAATAACACATAAAAACCCCTCTGCTCCTCTCCTTGCACCAATAACTGGGAGCAGCTTCCCTCTTTCTTCCTGGCTCCTCCAGGTCTCTCTCCATGTAGGGAACAGTAGTGAATTGCAGCAGGCCATATGTCAGCAGTAGGATGCTGCGTCGTGAAACATCTCCACAGACTCCTCTTCTCCAGGACTTTGTCCGCATGGACACAGGGACCCCAAAAGCAGATGGGCTCGGTGAATGCAGCAGAAGGTGCTGCAGCTCCTGTAGCAGGAGACGGTGCTGAAGGCAGCAGGGAGCAGACTCTGTTGAATACAGGACAGGGAGAAGTGCTCTGCATCCTAAGGAGATTCCGCAGATACACCTCAGAAAGTTGGAGATAACTGAATAGAAACTTGGAGGAAATAAACTTCCTCCAAGCAAGTGAGCTGGGGAGAGTTAAAAAAAAACATCTTTTTATTTCTATTCCATCTGACCTGTCTCTTTGAGATATCTCTGCTAAGTATTTTATCTCATATTACAATAAAACCTGGCTTGTTTGACTTTAAAACCCTCTTGGTTTCTTTGGAAAGCTGTCTGTAAGAGCAGATCAAGACAGATCACCCCAAAGCTCTGGCCAGCTCTGCCTTCCTACCTATTTGTAGCAGAGCAATAGAGCTGTCAAACAAGCGGTGCCCAGAGCAAGCTGAAACGCTTTGCAGGTGCCACGGACTGGAAAAGAAGGCAAGACACATGCAGCACCCATGGAGATGCCTCGACACGCACACCCACACCCGCAGCTGAACCCACTGCACCCGCTGCATGGCAGACCCTCCGGGTAGGCTCCGCTCCCTGGTGCCACTGGAAATGCCTTGGGGTGTTTAAGACACATAGCTGGGGCGCAGAGCTAAAGATCTTGCAAGCTAAGGTGGTGGGATCAGTGTGTGGTCCAGCCTGGAGCAGTCACTTGTGAAAGTCAGGATGGGACTTCAGGCTGTTTGCCACGACGGGAAGGGCAGGGAGTGACACCTCAACACAACCTTGGCCTGTCACACTGGTCACACCAGTGTGGACCCGTTGTCCTGTCTATTAACCACTGCACTAAGCCACTTTGCCTAGATTTCAACACAATTTAGGCCCATTAATTTTTATCGTTGCTCCTGGTTGCTAGAGCAGCCACGGGACAACAGCAGTAAACACTTGTCTTTGGCCAAGCCACACTCCTGATGTTTGGCATCTGCCGAGCTTTACAGTTTTAGCTGAAATTGCCTTATTGAAGAGGATCCGTTACTGGAATTACCATATTGGGGTTTTTTTTCTATCTCAAACCACTGTCTCAGGAACAGTCCAAGCCAACGTGTCTCCCTACAGTCCATACTCACCTGTCCAAAGCAAGGACCACTCCTGCTCTGAGGCATTCAAGGGTCAATATCATTTTCTATGGAGTGGCCAATGACAGAATCAGCCATCAACAGGCTAAGAATGAATATTTCATCAAGCAATCCTAGCAGGAATTGTCATGGAATTTGTGGCTGGCCTAAAGCTGAAGCATCGTCCGTACAAAGGGTTATGGCACAGGATGAGCTGCATGACCTTAAGGTCTGGAGTAACATCACCCCATGTAATTTAGGAAACAAATACTCACATATTTGACATTAATCCCAAGGATTTCTCCTCTAAAATGGTAGTCCATCAGTCGAAATGACAGACCTTCTTTTTGTTCAGCGTGAAAAACCGAAGGCTAAAGAGAGATAGAAAGGCTTGGTATAAATACGTCAGGCAAGTAAACACCATAGAGGGAGAAGACCTACTTAATCCAAAGCACAAACTGGCACAAGAATAAATAAATATAAATTTGCCATGAACACAGGCAGAAAATTAATAAGATTCTAACCACCAGAGAAGTAATGGTCTGAAGCAACCTTTTGACAAGCAAAAAAGCATACTGATCTCAGGATGGCTTTTGAACCATCGATGGTTCATAGGAGGACAAGGACAATATTGGGCAATGCGTTTAATGTCTTAAAAATCTGTATATTCAAACACAAGGAAGAGTAAACAGGAGGAGCACAAATTCTTCATATAAAGCAAAATTCCGATTTAATTGGCATAACGGGGGCTTGTTGGGATAACTCATGTCTGGAATATTAATATCCAATTGTATGGCTTTTTCAGGAAGGGCAAGCAAGGAGAGAAAGCAGGAGAGCAAGAGCATAGGTACATTGAGTGCCTTTAAGACTACAGAAGGAAAAAATCTCTGAATTGGAATTAGAGCAGGAAAAGGGAGTGCTGTTATAGTGGAGACACACAGACACTGAGCTGGCAAAAGAAAGAAGACGAGCCGTTTTTATGAGTGGTTTGCAAAATCATGTCAAAAATAGCATTTGTTGAGAGCAAGGGATTTGATCTACGCCGACTTGCTTGCCAGGGATACTGTAAATCACAGCTTGCTCGGCAAATTTTCGGGCTGCTTTGGTAGATCAGTTCTTATCCGAAAGGTAAAACAGACCAAAAAAAAAGCGTAAAGATTTAGAAGTTCTTCTAAATCTTATTCAGGCCCAAAGGGATGAACATGACAAGATCAGCTGCTTCTGCAAACCCATAAAATTGATGAGGAAGATCCCCTTAGAAGGCAAATCTATGTAGTTATTAAAAAGAACATGTGGTTACGTAGAGGAGAAAAACAGAAATAAATGAAAACTAAAGCAGAAGACAGAGCAGGAATTTAGTAAAAGAGCTCCTTTTCAAAATTTCAGACTCTGTTTTGACTTCAAACATAGCGTAAAGGTGAAAAGAAATTAAAAATACATCAGATTACTCAGGATAGATGGTTAAGACGAGCACAAGGAATCAAAGACATAATCAGAGGTCCCAATGAGATGCAGCCCTCAGGGCACTTGAGAGCCACCACCAAAGAGGGTGAAGGCATGGGAGGAATTGCTCTGCATTTTGCTCTGCTGTGCAAAAATGCCATCAAGAGGTGACAGTTGCAAGCACAAGACTCTGTTTAAAGAGACTTGCTGCAAATAACTCCAATGACAAAGGTATCAGATCTTCAATTTCAAGGGAAACAACAGAGTACAGGGCTAAAGATGAGCTAAATTATTTTATTAGTGGGTCTTGATGACTTTCATCGTGGTGGGGCCTCTGGGCTTGTAGACCAGGAGCATTCAGTAGCTTAACTACGTGGCTTTTTTGTGCCCTAGAAATAGGCAGAAGCCAAGTTCTTCCTTGAAAAGAGGACAAGAAAGAACCAAGGAAGTGTAAAATGATCTTTTCGAATATTATTTCTAGAAAATTATTGACAAAAAAATGTTACATCCATTTTTGGAAGCACCTGCAAGAACATAGAGAAGGAGCAACTGAGAGGTATTTGCAGGGAGGAAATTGTGCCACAACAAGTTTGCTTTTACAACACAGCAATGTCTTAAGGAAGATGCCATATTCAGTGATTTTCTTGAAGCTTGTGACCCTATCTTGCATGACATTCCCATAAATGAGATAGAAAAATTCATCTAAGTTAAGCCGCTCTCAGATGAGTACCAAACTGGCTGGAAAAATCTACTTAGAAGATATAGGTCAAAATGGGAAAAGGTATCAAAGGAGAATCTGGCCTTATTCAGTGTTTTCATACATGACTTTCACAAGAACATAAACGCTTTATTCAATCTGCAGCTGGACCAACCTAGGGACGCAGAATTATGATTTAAAATAACCTTGACAAATTGGGAGAAATGGTCTGGAAATAAAAAAAAAGACGGCAACTCAGGAGAGACATATGCAAGATTTTGTGCCTACGTAAAAATAGCCTATTTCAGAAATACAGATGAGAAGAAATGGCTTGATAACAGCGTTGAAATAATGCATACCATGGAGGACACCATGGCATGTACGCAAGGAGAGGGGACCTTACCCCCTTCTTCCTCTTTTTTCCTTCAGCATCTTTTTTTTTCAGGGATTTTTTTCCCTGATCCTAGTTATTTCCCTTGGAACAATCCTTTGAATGCATCTACTTCTGTTTTAATGGCATTGTGATGCTCTGCGCAAAGATGTGTTGCATTAACATGTAAATACCCAGAGTATTAATCGCAGCTACAAGCTGGAGTCCTGGCATTTCATGAAGATGCTTTCTCCCACAAGGATGACAAAGTGTGTTTGTTTCTCTATAATTACAAGCGGAGTACACCTCCACACTTCACACTTCAGCTCTGCCTGTCTATTTATTGCAGTTTTGGCAAATTCATATGTCACTAAATGGGACCCTCTTGTTGGGTTGCCTGACTTTTTTTTTTGCTCGAATTTGTCTCTTTTGCTGTTTTGAGGATTTAGTCTTTTTTTTTAAGCTTTCTCAGACCTTCGGTCCAATATTTGCGTCCCTTCTTGCTGCAGCCCTTCATCACTTATCTGCTGAAGGATCTCCTAGAGATCCCAAATCACGAGGGCCTCCTAAACCTGCAACCTATTTGAAGGCAAGACTTTCCTACACGTTTTGCAATGCCACGGAGAAAAAGACTCCTCCATTTTCGAGATCGTGAGACAGAATTACCAAAAACAGACCAGGGAAAATGCAGGATGGGAAGTTTGGGACGCAGTTCAAGCACAGCCACCCCCAGCACCCTGACATTCACGCTACGTGTGTACCATATTTAGCCCCACAGCACGCTGCAGCATCCACGTGCTGACACAATTTCTTCAGCCTTTGCGGTTTATAAACCATGAAATATTGCAAACAAAGGCGCCTTTTGGCCCTAGAGAGGGGGAATCACGAGTATTTATGGCTGAGTTTATAAACGAATCTTTGTGGCTAGAGACCAGCTAAGCCGCGCTCAACGGCAGACAGTGTGGGATGACCTAGCACCAAACAGCTCAGCTTTGCAGAGAGGCTCCAGGTGACTGATGTGCGTGGAGGTAAAAGGACAGATAAGCACGGACTATGTTTTCCATTTTGCAGGGAAAAAATACAATTAAAAATAAAAGCTTTTCTCTCCGGCCAAATCCAGATCCAAGGCTGGAGGCCTGGCTCAGGGCGCACAAAGGAGTGGGTGGCTCCAGATGCTCGATCCCACCCTAATTACAAGTTTAAATGGTCTTAACATTTTTTAATCAAGCAGCCAGTGCTTACCAGTGTATTTAAAGCCACTCGGAGCCAACTCAGCACCTATTGCTGGATATTGGTTCTGGCAAATGGTCCCCAGAGCAAACACGAGCATTAGCAGACTTGCAGCACATCCAACTAGGACTCAGTTCCTTAAAAGTCCTCACTCCTAGCAGACCTCCTTGCAGTGGTTTTCCTCCTGCGTTGCAATTTTGGGCACACTGGACCAAGAAGGACAAAGAACACCCTAAGAGCTGGGTGCTCTCCTTACTGCTTAGGATGCAGTCCAGGAAGGATGAAGATGGGACCGTCTTCACCGTCATCTTTAGTTTGGACTAAACAACAGTTTAGTTGTCCTAAACAACAGTGCCCCAGTGAAAAACCCTGCTGCTCACAGCCCCTTTCATTGCAAATACGTCCAGCAATGCCTGCTCCAACACAGCCCTCCACATAACTCTGCCCCTAATTCCCCTTCACAGTGAAAACTAGAATTCTCCTTTTCATCTTTGCTCCCTATCCTTTAAAATGTTATTAATCCCTGAATTATTATTTCTCCTTAAACCATGACAGCTATATTTTTTTCGGAGCCATTATAGACTTTTCCCCGCACTTTTTGCACATCCAAATAACCACTGTCACTTGGACCCCGTTAGTCAAAGAGCTGTTAATGCCTTCTAGGACACTGCATAGTCATGTCTGCTAAAGTCCCTGTCAAAGCCTACATCCTAAGGCAGGGGATGTTTTCTGGCCACCTATTCCTATTTGCCTTATATATGAGTTCAGGCAGCTGGAACTGCTCTGATGAGTCTTTCTGCACGCTTCTAAATCCATCTGCTTCTGATACTCTGTGCCTCACTTCCTATCAGAGCCTCCAGAGTTGGTATTTAACACCCGTTAGCTTTCCTTGATTCCATTTTTATGTAAATACACATTTATCATGTTTGCTGAGGAGAAAGTATTCGTGGTTCCTAATTCTCCAGCGCTGCCTAATGCTTTTGTGCGCAGCGTTTAAACGCTGTGACCCTTTGTCAGAAAGACAAAGGGGATTTTGACATGGGTCTAAAGCCAATTATTTTATTTACCGAATAAACTGAAGAGCAGCGAGTTGGTTAAACTCGCTCTTTGTGATGCCCTAGGTCCTTGTTGATAGAGCTCTGCTGGGAGCTGAGGATGGGCTCTGACCGTGTCACCTGCACGGTCACCATCTCTAGAGAGGCTCTTCAGATCAAATCCCAGGCCTGAGGAGACAACTAAGGGGAAAGATCATTCTAAGACATAAGCTTGGTCTCTCTACTGACTTTACTGGGAGTCTTGGCCAGCTGAGATGAAGTCACAGGATGGTGGATGTCTATAGATAGAGATGAGTTCCTTCAGGAGAGTCCAAATGCAAAACCAGAAGCACCATCTTTGAGACAAAACCTGTCCTAGCTCTGTAGACTGGCACCAAAATCTGTCCTGTCTCATAAAGCCCTGGATTTTATACTGGGCTGGCATAGGCTTCCTGAACAGAGTCCCTTGGCCTCTGTCCTTTTATAAACCCAAATTCTCATGCAGGTATACTCTGAATCTTTCCAGGTAAAAAGCTGTGTGTGCCTAGTGAACGTCTTTGCTGTGGATGCCTGCTTGAGTAGAGCTTTGGTGAAAACTTGGCCAAAAGCCATGGCACTGGGCAAGTCACCGGCGATGCCGTCCCTCGCTCCGCATTGCAGGCAAGGGCATGTGCTGCAGAGCAGACTTGTCTGCCTTGTGCCCAGACCAGACACAGCTCTCTCCTAAGCTGGCTGTAGACTCAACTGTGCTCCCCAGAGACCTCTCTTGGCTTGACTCAATTTAATATTTTTATTAATATCCCGTATAAAAAACAGGTTTTCCTTGTTTAATTTGCAAATGACATCAAACTGTGAAGAACTGCAAATTCACCAGCAGACAAGGCTTGGAATCAAAATGAGCTTGACCATTCCCTTCCAAATTTTTTTTTTTTTTTAACCAGTGTTGGAATTTCAAAGCTCCCACCTCCCTGTGTTCCTAGCAGCGCTTGTTTGAGAAAAGGATCTTTCCTTGTTGCTGGGCTCCCCTTCAATGCAAAGCATCCTGCAGAGGTGGGAGCAGGAATTCTTCGCTGGCCCCAGCTGCTGAGGCACGGTACAACATCTCATGCATTTCCTTGGTGATTGAACCCATGAAAGACACCCCAGGCTGCGTGCCTCGCATATTAGTCATGCACAGTGCAGACCAGCTGCTTGGGGTCCTACCACTGTTGGCAGCGAGATCCGTGGAGAGCTCAATGGATAGTGGTAGGCTGTGATTCCGCTAAGTAAATGCAGGTGTATCTTTAAATAGGAGATTAATCACACTCTAGCCTCAGTTCGCGTTACTGATTAGGCAGCAAGAAGCCGTGGGACTGTAAGAGAAATTTTATTTCCTCATCATGCTAGGAAAAGCTGCATATTATCATCAGAGGAGATTGTAGTGGCAATGAAATCCCAGTCCAGGAACTGTGTCCCTGAAAGATACACTTCTATATTTAAGAGCATGCTAAAATGAATGTTATTCATCTAAGGGATACCAGGGAAACTCGCCTCTTCCTCCCCTGGTCTTCTCACAGGGGGCAATCCACTGGTGGGAGAGTAGATTTAGTGAGGATATACCAGGCTTGGAAGGTATTTGTCAGTGTTAGTTTCTCAGGTCAGCCTAAGTGTCTGAGAGCTAATTTGTGAATAGGAGGTTTATAAATCAGATAAAGTTCATCAACACACACACACTTCCCACTGGGAATTCCCCAAGGGTTACACAGGTGCAATCTGGAGCACTAATAGGCTCTGAGCATGGGCTCTATTACCTGTTTCTGGAGGGGAGGGAAGAATAAAATCTCAATTTCCAGTTAGTCACAGGGATTTGATCAACACATTTGTGTTAATGATCCGTATAGTGCAAATTGCACAAAATCTAAAGAGACACAAAGAGGAAGTTATTAGAGACTGTGGGTGCCAGAGCCCCAATTCCTCACAGTGCCTTAGTGCTGCTTTAAGAAAAAGGCTTTTCTTGGTTCCTTGTACAGCATCAAGCACAATAAAAGCCTCAAATATAAACGGAGTTCACTGGTGCTACTGGTATACTAAAAAAGATACTAAAAAGTTATAAGCAAGATGGAGAACTGTAGCATATCCTTACCTGGCAGGACCAGGCTTTGCACACTGGCCTTGCAAGTACACATATTGTGCACTGCGATTAGTGTTGTTTCAGCAGGGTAATTTTTCACACACGTCTGCAGCAAAACAACGGTGCAGTTCATATACACGGTCCTGTATAAGTGCTAGCATCAGCAATTCAACTGCAGCACCTTGACTCTGTCGCCACAGGTTGCAAAACGAGTCTACATCACAGATCTGCTTAGTGGCCCTCCACGACCTCATCCATTAGCCATCCCCTGCTCTCATTCCTTTGCCACAAAGATGTGAATCCTCCCAGATCTTTCAGCTATCAAATTTCCACATTTTCTCTCCTCTACCATGTGGCAGTTCTTGTCTGGGTCATAGCGTGTTTGCAACCCAGATGCCCAGACTCACAGCCATTCGTTTCACAGCATCACAGAAGGGTTGAGGTTGGAAGGGACCTCTAGAGATCACCTAGTCCAACCCTCTGCTCCAGCAGAGACACCCAGAGCATGGGGCACAGGGTGGCATCCAGGTGGGTTTGGAGACCTCCAGAGAAGGAGCCTCCCCAGCCTCCCTGGGCAGCCTGTGCCAGGGCTCGGGCACCCTCACAGTGCAGAAGTTCCTCCTCACATGGAGATGGAACTGCCTGTGGTGCAGTTTGTACTCATTATCCCTTGTCCTGTCACTGGCCACCATGGAGAAGAGCTTGGCCCCTTCCTCCCTACATTTCCCCTTCATGTACTTATGCATGTTATTCAGATCCCCTCTCAGCCTTCTCTTCTCCAAGCTAAACAGGCCCAACTCACTCAGTCCAGTGAGTGAATGAGTCAGTTATGTCTGAAGATCTAGCATGAAGTTCATTTTGTGGCAGCAAAACTATAGAAGCAGAAAATCCTGAACTCGGTAAAGGTTTAGGAAGGATTTTAACTACATGTGTCTTGAATACCAGTTCTGTCTCAGTGTGCATTTTGTTACTGATTTAGGATCTTTGAGAATAGTAACAAAATGGGTTTTGAGGTAAATATTGTGTTAGTCAACAAATGTAATCTAAATGTTTGTAGTTGCCTAGCTGCATTTTTATTGAAGTTGATGCAGAAAACAAATACATGTGTCTACACAGTAAAACTGGGGCAAATCTGTGTAAGGTGAAAAAGATCCCAGTCAGGTTAAATAATTTTATCATGTGGGAAAGTTAGCAAGAAAATCTGTATTACTTTGGGCAGTGAGAACATTTGCTCTGAAACAGTGGAATTACAGCATTTTAAAATGCTCCAATAAAAGTGTTTTTCGGTGTGGGGACTTGGTGGAGGCACTGGCGCTGCAGCAGTGGCACGGAAACACCTCCGTGGTCATGCACCATCCCTGGCACCTGTAGCCACGGAATTGACTGTGGCTGTTGCGTGCAGCAAAGCCAGGGAGGGCAAAATAGTGGTTTCCTTTTAACATTAAAAGAAATAAGAAGCTTTTCTCTAATTTACATTGAGTGTTAATATCAGGAGACCCAGATTCCAGATTTTAATTGGGTAGCTCCGCTGCAGCGCTGCGGAGGTGACAGCAGTGTGAGACCCGGGGAGCCACAGGGAAGCCGTTTGGCCACTGCCCCTCTTGCCTTGCTCTCCCAACAGCTCAGTCCTACTTCCCGATCCAAGAGGGTACCTCAGGGCCGGACCATTCCACCAATGGGACCTGAAACCAAAGTGTACGTGGTCTGGGTTGAACGTTACGATGACATAGGTGAGTGGAACTTTTTGTTGTTCACTAATACGGCAGAAGACAGGAAACAGAGTATAAAATACTGGGTAATAACAGATACTTTTTTTCTGTCTCTGATTTCTAAGCCTGGTACTCTGGTAGGAAGCAACCAAGAGGGGGAGAAATGAGAGAAAACTTCCCATAAACTCCAGGTCTGAATTTTCTGCTTCCCTGTTGAGGCCTGGCACAAGGACCTGCCCGTATTATAGAGGTCTGCCTGGGAACAGGAGGTGACATTGAGGTTGGCAGCATCTCTTCCTTGGCCAAACTCTAGGCAGGAGGGGGTTGCTCTCAGCTCAGGCGCTTCGGGTCCCTGTGCTGGTGTCTGTGCCCCCTGGCCCCCAGGCAGCGTGCCGCCCAAGGCCGGGCCGGGCCGTGCTCCCGCTGTGGGAATCTCCTGGGACCTGGGCCTGAAGCTGAAGGAATGATGCCGTGGGCATCAGTAAACTTGACTCTCTGGATTTTTTGAGGAAGACTCCTGAAAATGGCTTCTAGCCCAGGGGAAATGGGGCTGCTGCTTCTTGTTTCTGCCTTTGTGCTCTTGGTCCATCTGAATGTGAACCGTGGAAAAGCTTTTGCCCCAGAGCTGGGGCTCAGACCCCAGTGCCAGGTGCTTGCCTAGGGACTGCTTCGTCTTGGAACATGTGCGGGATCCTCCGTACTCTCCTTCTGCTACATCCAAGGTTCATGTACACCCAGCACTCCCTCTGATGGCAGAGGGTGTTGTCAGACCTCGTGCTCCCTTCCCTTCATTGAGGGGGTATTGGAGCTGCCCTCATCCGCGTTGTGCTTGTGAGTGGTTGGTACCGTCCCTCGGCTCCTGCCCCTGCGCGGGCGGATGCCACCTCCCAGGGAGCTGAGTTCCTGGGTCCTCTCCTTGCACCTTCCTTACCTCGGGACTTGTCACAGAGTGCCGAGCAGCCCAGGGTGGGAGAATCATGCTGAGGATCTGCAGAGATGGGATTCGAGGAAGGATGTGGTGATTTGCTAGGGGAAATCGCTGCTGCCTCGAGAGGCTCCAAGTAACTGAAGGTGTGAGCAGCAGGGTTGTTCAGAGCACGCTTCCTGCGGCTGCCTGTTGCAGATAGGAAGTTAGGAATGACTTGAAAGCTTTATATGTGGGTGTGAAATATGTTCCTGCCTTTTCCCTGTGCTTCGGAGTCCCTCTGGAGACTGGGGCCTTGGGGCCGGGGGGAGCTGCAGGTCTGCAGAGCGTCACCTCATCCGTGCGGCACGGGATCCATGGGGTCTAGGCCCTCCACGCGCTGCTCGGGCCAGAAGAGACGTGGGCCTCGATCGCGGCGGTGCCCACGTTGGTGCTGTGCGTGCTCGGGGCCTGTGCTGACTGCTGAGAACCGGCCTCCCCGGGCTGCACCGCGAAAATTAACCGCGCCGTTCAACTTTATTCTGTGCATCCTCTTCTTTCAGAAAACTTTCCCCTCCCCGATCTGGTGTCTGAAACTAGCACTGGTGTAGAAACCACAGCAAATAGTAGCACTTCCCTAAGGTAAGACAACTCTTCTCCTGTTTCCTGCTTTTTTGTTAAGAAAGACCTATGATTTTCCTCAGCAGTGTTTTTTTTTCAGTGGAAAAGCAGAAAGACTTTCTGTATCAATGTGATTTAAACGTAGAATAGCACGTGAGCAGCTTCTGCTGCGAGTCCATGACCAGGCTCTCCTGATTCCCTGCCGTGGCGAGGGCTGGCACTGCCGGCACGTGGAGGCGGGAAGTCCCATCAGCAGAGCTTTGAAATTCCACGATGATGGAAGATCATAAAACCATTATAACTGACATAACGATCCTTGAGTCCAGAGGATGCATGCAGGAATGCTGCTGGTTTAGCCACAAGTCTTTTTTTAGAAGACTTTTTTAAACACTTTAAGGTGGCCATTTTTCATCCAGACACTAATGGAAATGCTGCTATAAAAGTGATTTAACAGCCACACTTTTTTTTTCCCCCTTAAGATCTACCACTCCTGAGAAAGAAGTCCCTGTAATCTTCATCCATCCTTTAAACACTGGCTTGTTCAGAATAAAGCTGCAAGGAGCTACGGGGAAATTCAATATGGTGATCCCACTGGTGGATGGAATGATAGTCAGCAGGCGAGCTCTTGGTAAGCAGCTGATTTTCAGGAGCTTGGTTCTTTCTGTTTCTTCCTCTTCCCGTGCGGTGGCTCGGTGCTCGGCCTGAGCCTTCCCCTCTGCTCCCGCTGCTCCGCTTGCGCGGCGCTGCGGCACCGATCCCACTCGACTGCCGCTCCAAAGGGGCACCGAGACCAAGGCCCCCTCCCCGCTTGGTCGGCACCATGAGCCTCCCTGCTCTGTTATGTTACTGCTCTGGAATCTGGCTGATGCCAGCAGTTTAATGGAGATTAGAGTGAAGGAAAGTCCCGTGATTGCAGTGTGCAGGTAATAATATATCTGAAAAATATGTGGTGTGGAGCTCTTCATTGACGTGGGTTGCCGGGCGTGATGGAGCGAAATAAAGACGCCCTTTTAGCAGCAGCAGCAGCAGCGGGAGCAGCAGCGGGAGCAGCGCCGTGGCTGGGCCAGCGGTGCCACGAGCGGCGTGAGAGCGGAGCTCCGCGCGCTGCACCTGCGGCGGCCGCGGGGCTGGGATGTGGGATGGGGCATGTTCGGGTGGAGAGAGGTCTGGAATGAGACCCTGAGGTCTGTGTGTGCGAGAGCCCAAGGTGCTGCTGCTACTTGACTCGCAGA
>JAVCKT010125483.1:0-15045 GCA_032273925.1 Rhynchotus rufescens
CCAGCCTGTAGCACTCTTAAAATACCTTGCATTATTTGTCATCATGAGGGAAGATATTGCAAGATGTACATGGCCTGGACATGAGGACCCGGGAAGTCAGAGTCCACCTGTGTTTGGCTTTTTTTGTTCATGTTCATGTTGGGGAGGGGAGGGAAAAAATAAATAAATAAGGGAGATGTCATAGAGCTCCATTTTGGCCAGACATCACTTATCTGGCTGACCCATCGAAGAGACCAGCTGAGATACCAGTGTGGGCGGGAAGAGGCAGGTCTGGCAAAGAGAAAGATCTGTGAATTGCCTGCAAGAGGACAGACATTGGAATTTGTGTCTGTATCCAGGAAGGTGGGGGAGCAGACAGTAGAATGGAGACCCGTAAGCCATCTAAAGGGCGAGACACTGAGGAGGACCCAACCAAAGGCTGCCTGATTAGATAGTAAAGGCAATTAGATAGTAAGGAGGGAAACAAGAGAACAAGAGAAATCCAGGGAAGATTAGACATCAAGCCTGAGAGTCCAAGAGGTGCAAGGCATTACTTGGCATTGAAGGCCATCTTTGTTTGCAAATTTTATCTTAAAAAGAATATTTAAAAACACTTTTAACTTTGAGCCATTCTTTGCAATTTAGAAGTCTTCAAATGAGTGCCAAGAAATTTACAGTCTTACCTCTTTTGCTTTGGTATGCAGAGTGAGGCAGGTAGCTTCTACATATGTGGTTAAAATAAAACAGGTTTTTGATACATAAACATTAATGCTTTTCCAAAAAATTCTGACAGTGCCTTCCCAGTAAAAGAAAGCTTGGGTTTCCCTCCTCCATATGCCTTTCTGTGTGATACATATGAACTGAAAGGGAAATAAGTATTTCTCAGATAACATGGTAATTTAAAATGGAAAACAAGCTTTTGGTTATTTTGAACCTCAGTCAAAATGAAATTTTGAAAATTTTGAAATTGTGGTGAAAATTATGATAAAAAAAATTGCTATTGAAAGAAAGGAAACCAAGGCTGGAGAATTGTTGAGACCAGCATGACCAGTGATGAACAGCAAGAGACCTGGGCAGCTCCAGTCAGTATCCAGTCAGGATTGTCCGTGTCCCAGAGGGCCTCAATTTGGCCAGTAAGCAACAGGCAGGCGCAACACTGGGGTCTCCACATGTTGCAATAAGTGGCCACTTTTCTTTTTTTTTTTTTTAAGTTAGACTCATCAAAGAAAAACTCAATGTGAGACCTTTGAGATTATGGCACTTTCCAGGAAGTGGAAGACCAGGTACTAGGTGCTGTGCTGCCTGAAAGGGTTCAAATACGCATAGTTTTCTCAGGTAGTACCTAAACCAGTTCGTTAACACGTTTTCTAAAGGGGCTCTGGAAAGGGTTGGATTCCTGCTGTGCTTTGCTACCATAGAGCACTTAGGAGAACATATATTTATATCTCTGTGTAAATCTGTAATGTACTGACATCTTCATTACTGTGCAATGTTCTGGTTGCCTAATCTCAAAAAGCATAAAATAGAGCTAGAGACAGCCAAGGCCAAAGAGGATAATCAGAAAAGTAGATCTCTCATAACAAAAGAGACTAAGTAATTTTCCTAGGACTCTTACTCTTGGAAAATAGGCATCTGGGGGGGGGGGATATGGTAAGGGTACATAAAATTAAATCAACTAAGTAAATTGTGAAATCCATCACTGTAAGATGTCATGGAGGCCAAATATGAAAGAGTTCAGCAGGATATTAGGTGAAATAATGGAAAATATATAGCTATAGTACCTAGACAGTGGCATCATCACCACTATTATCATCATTATTATCCATGTTAATATTCAACATTCTGATTGGCATCATCTGGGTGCCATCTCCAGTCATATAAGTCCCCAAATCACAGACTGCTGGGTCATGAAAAATGTGTTAGGGAAGGGATGATTTTGTTCAGGCTCTTCTCCTGAATAAGTCAAGAAGTCATCAGATCACATAGCACTGTTGTGTATGGAACACTGTGAGTCCTCTCTGAGTATCCTGGACTAAAATGTGTTAGGGTGAAGAACTAGAATGGGATCTTCTCCAAGGAGAAGTGTTGCAGGCCCTAAATACAGCACTGGGAAGTTTGGATGAGATGAGAGGACTGTGTCTTGGTGTTCACAAGCTGGGAACGACAAGTGTTCCTCCTCCACGGCATCTCAGAAAGGCTGCAGGGCTGGAGCAGCTCACGTCTCTTGGACGCACCAGCAGATCTTCCTTCCTCTATAGAGAAACGCAGAAGGACTTGTACAAGAGCAAAGAGGGGAAGAGAAAGGAAGTTAAAGAGGCAT
This sequence comes from Rhynchotus rufescens, assembly GCA_032273925.1. NCBI lineage: Eukaryota > Metazoa > Chordata > Aves > Tinamiformes > Tinamidae > Rhynchotus > Rhynchotus rufescens. Next base: position 2,300 of record JAVCKT010125483.1, read on the forward strand.
TTTAATAGAGTTTTTGAAACTTGCTCAGATATAGACTGGTTATATTGGTGGATGTTTGGCATTGCCTTTAATTGTGTCAGGTAGCAAATGGGTAGTCACATCAACAATTTTGCTTTAGCTGTTTCAGAACAGATCACACTCCTTTTATGCTCACCCTGTGATGAGTGATGTTCTCACATCTGCCCCATCAACGCTGTCACTGGTACTTGCTCCCAGCTTTCCACTAGCTGCCTTTTCCCTAGGCCATTTGCTGTGCCTGGAGGATCCTTCCTGGTCTTTCAAGCACAAACAAATGTCTCCTCTTCCTTCCAGTTCTCATCTTCCAATGCTGAGCGTGTTTCCAGTACTGCTGACTTCATGGTTCGCTCCTGAGCTTCTACTGGTCATATAGCAGTTAAGTAAAAAAGATAGAGCCTCAAAACAGGGGTTGTTGCCTGTTGAGACTCTGCAGAGCATTGCAAATCTCTGATCAATTACCTGATAACAACTGATGATCAGAGTGTTTTATATCAAAATGAGGTAGGCCGCCAAGTTCTGCTTCTCTAACCTGTGTGGCTGTAAATGTGCAGTAACAGCATCAAGGTTACCTGGGTGTTACAGCAACAGTAAATGACAGCAGAAAGTCGCCTGGCAAGAGGTTTCTGTAATTGGAATGGGTAAACAGATTATCTGCTGCTATTCTTCTCCACTTATCCATTCACTGGAAATGTTATATAACATACACCTGCAGTCAAGGCTTTCTTAAACATAGGAACTGAATTTAATTTGTGGAAATTTTTTGCACAACACATTTGCAAGGGGAAGGCAGGCCACTACTGCAGTAAACTTACCTACCTCCTGCCAGGTCCGTTCAGCTACAGTGGGTATTGGCAACATATCTATGTGAGACAACAGTGTTCGTGAGGAGCATTTTCTCCTTTGGACTATTCAAAAGTGTGCAGAACTGTATATAGCAAGTACACATTTTACAGGAAAAGGCCAAGTCATGAACAGCTACATTCTGATAAAAACTCCAGCCTTTACTAAATTCAGACACTAGGCTATATAATTGTGCTGCATCTAGATCTCAATGTCCTATTCACGGGAGGTAAGAGAAAATGCCCCATAATTTCAAATTAGAGCAAGAGAAGAAAGTGGTTATTCTACTAACATACATCTTCCTGGCAAAGTAAAATAGCCTCTAGTGTATTCACATTTTAAAGCCTTTTCCTATCGCCAGAGGATAAAAAGTGTAATTAGGATGAATTGCTTTACGTGGTTTCTCTTAAATTATTCTCTTCAGTGGGTAAGTTAGCAAACAATGCAAGATTTTGAGGTGAAAACTGCTCATTTATGCTCTTTCCACAGCAAGACTAAAATCATCTCATGCCACAAACCGTGAAGGCTGCAAGGAGACAGAAACCAAGCAAGGGGCTGTGCACAAAACACAGCTCATTCTTTTGCTTTCTAAAAAGTCCTCCACGGACCACAAAAACAGATTTGTAGCTACCATCACACGTTTGGCTTCTGCAGTTGCTGCCCAGCAAAAAGAAAGGCTGAGTTAGCATATCTTTTATAGCATTGTAAAAAGTCACAGAATCAGCTCAGGAATATTACAAAGTTGGTAAGACCTCGTGCTTATCTAACAGGCTTGTTCAGCGCCCTCATGATAAACACCAAACCTGACAACTGGAAGGGGAAAGGGGAAAGGCAATTTTAATGAGAAGTACAGGAGTGCTCAGACAACACCACAAAGGGGCCTGTCGGTCTGCCAAGATTAAGGAATGCTCCACGGACAAAGGCAGGAAGTTCCCTTTCCTTTTTCCCTGAGCAAGGCACTGAAGCTGTTTTTTCCCTGCCGTAGATGTCACTGCTTTCAAACATACATTGGAAACAAAAGCTATTTGTTCTTGTGCGTTTAAAAATATACATATTAAAATATATATTTCCTTTATACATGGGAGGAATATATCATTTTCCTTTCTTCTGTCAGATGTGGTATTTCTCTTTAGGGGCTTGTGGCCATTCACGTTCAACACCCAATTGTTTCCCTCGAGTTTTCTTTAAAGCTGCAGAAGTAAATGAGCTTGCATGTGTTTAGAAAGAAAGAAGGGAACACTGAAACATTGAGCCTAGCTTGCCGAAACAGATCTTACTGATCTTTTTCCTTTTTTTTTTTTTTTTTTTTAACTTGCAAGGCAGTTTGCAACAGGAAAACTGAAACTGCTGGAGAGGAGGAGTTCATAGCAGCAGCAGAGACTCTGCCAGGAGATTAAGGCCCAGATCCTCCCCTTGCTTTGGCTCCTGAAAGCCGAGTAACTGCCCAAACAGAGCTGGGAGAAGAATTTGATCTGTTTTCTTGCACTGGTATTCTGAGGGCAAATTACCATGATTAATGAGTTACTGTTTGTGATCAGAACTGCAGTAACCGGCCACGGGACAATTGCTGGAGGTTGCTCTGCTGCTCAAGCAAAGCCCAGGTCTGCAGCACTGGCAACGAGGAGGCTGCTCATGGGCCTGGGGGACAGAGGAAGCGCAAAGTGGGAGCTGGGCCTGCGCTTTGGGCTCAAGGATTTTGCACAGAACCCTCGGCAAACGGAGCAGGCAAAGGGAGCAGAAAACCCTGCCGGCAATGGGCAGCTCCTGGTTGTGCCGGGAACATGTCCTACCTTGTGTCCCCTGCCTGTTGCTGCTGGGAAATAAAACATGCTACTTCAATCTCTGTGGCTAACAAGTTTCACACAATAACCCCACAGGCTGACAACAATCAGGAAATGGAGGACAACTGCCACCGGCGAACATGCCATGGACTGATTGCCCACATGTGCCCTTCCTTAAATGCTGGGTGGCACTTTGTAATCAGGGGGTTCAAAGAAGGCAGCGGGACTGGAAGCACTTGAGTGCTAATAAGGCTGAGTCCATTTTTTTTGCACATGAAGAGCAATTTCCAGTCATGTAGGCTGAAGGCACTGTGCAAATATTAATCAATGATGTGCGCTACTAACACATGAGCAAGCGAGCGAAGCAGCAGGATGGGGGTACTTTGTGCCCTGTGCGGCGCCCGACCCTCCAGGCCTCGGTGCCAGGCAGCACTGCCTGCGCCGGGATGTGAGGAACGGGACCCAGCTCCATTTAAGCTGTCGGAGGTAATTGCAGCAGGTTGAATGCAATCACACAACCTGCAGCAGAGCCAAAGCACTGATTAGCACCCTGCAAAATGTCCCAGGGGGCTTGCTAATGATCAAGGCTTTTTGATTAGCTGCTATTGCTCTCCGCGTACAGAGCTGTGTTTTGCATTGCACTCAGCAGCTCCATCCTCACGCGCATCCCACGTGTGCACACATGGGGCTAGGGGCACATTTCACACACCACCTTTCTCTCAGGGGAGGCAAGTGCTGGTGGAGCACGAGGGGCTGCCATTTGCAGCGAGGTCTGGCCTGCATCTCACTGGTAGTGGTCATGGCCACCCATATATTTTTGTTTCTTTTCCTTTTGCCCTTCTTTGGTAGGGGCATTCAGGCATTTGGTGAGGTTTAAGAGGCTATTTTCTCTCAGCTGGCTGTATTGTTACCACTATCAAATGTTTCTCTTAAAAAAAAAAAAAAAAAAAAAAAAAAAAAACCCTAAGCTTATAGCTTCTATTCCTGTTTTAAAGTAAGATATTTATGATTCTGTTTTTACTGCTAGCATTTCAAAGAGAGGATGTTAAAATAAACATGAATGCCTGTATTCTTTAGAGTTTTACGATTTTGTTAGTCTGCTGAAAACTTCTTGTTCCACACTGCATTTCCTTGCTCCATCTCTTTAAACCTTATGCTTCTTAGCTATTGTCCTTCAGATGTCTTTCCTTTGCTCTCTTCACTGTTTACTCTATCCAGGCTTCTGTGCCAGTTCCACTAGTTTTCAATTTTACTTTCTAAGGTTCTTTTTTTGATTCTTTTTCTCAGCTAATTATAATGAATTGCCAACAACCTAAATATTTGTGATTTTATATATAATGTAAAAAAAAGGGAGGCACAGGAAGGAAGTATGTATTTTTAGAAGAAAAAGAGGATGTTTTGAAAGTACCTGCAGAGAGAGACTAGCAGTGCTGGTAATGACATTGGAAGAGTTGTGTGGATCAAATGGGTGAATGCTTTTAGATTTGGATTATCTGAAGGTGAAACCTGGCCCGATGGAGATGCCGACCACAGGGATCAGTCTGTTCTTATTTTAAGATGACAACATGAGGATGCAAATTCACTGTGAAGGAAGAGATTTACGTGTTCCTCTGGTGACCTAGTGTCAGGTGCTCCGGTGCTGATCTATAGGGTTACAGACAATAACCCTGGTTAGAAGAGCATAAACTGACAACATGAATGAGACCTCAATCAGTGGGGCAGTGGGTGGACCTAGAAAATCCAATGCTGGTGCTTCCTAAGACCACCTTGCACATGGAAGAGACCAGCAGATCAGGTCCCATGGGAGGAGGGAGGCAATTTGCATTCCCAAACTTCTGTCTGGTCCTCATCCATTCAGCTTCCAGGCACTGCCTTTTCCAACAGGTAGGAGCAAGTCTCTGTGGTGTCCATGCCAAGCTGCAGTGTCTCACTAGGGTAGATTCTGAATGTGGCCAAGTCTAGCCCTGGCTGCTCAAGCCGAACAGCAGAACCTGGGGGAAAAAGATCTGGACTTTTAAACACAAGAATTGTAGTTTTCCCACTGACTCAAGTGTCTATCAACAATGCTCTACTGTATAAACACTGTATCTAGCAGACAGGTGGGCTTTGAGGAATACCAATCAATTTCTTTATTCCCGAAGCCCATGATTTGCTGTAGCAGCGTCATAAGATACCGTCTTTCTAATCCTCATTTTCCTTTGCTGAAACATGTTCAGGATTTTGCCCCTCCCGTTTCTTCTCTCTTCTTTACTTCATTCTAAAAGATAGGCACTTCCTTCCTGTGTCCTCTCTCTGTGTTTTATCTCAAATAAATGTTCTGTTGTGCTATGGTATCACCCACCCAGAGGCAGAGCTGAGTACATCCGCATCTCTGCTAAGACAAAGCAGTGTGGAGAAAGCACCATGCAAACAATTAGTCCGTATCTACCTCTGTGCAGCCTGTGGGCACGCACCTCTGATGTTATCACCCACTTTGGGTGCTCCGCAACCCGCTGCCGTGTGGGAGGATGGCAAAATTGCACCCCCGGGACATGATGGGGGGCTGAAGCAGCCAAAACACAGCGGGCCGAGGCCCTGCTGCCTGCTGAACCGGTTGTCTGCGGCTTTCACCAAGAACTCCCGCCTAACCGGTAGAGTCTGCCCCAGGGCGCAGCCTCTGCACATATATCCTGAGGAAAGGGGCAGGAGGCAGCGCTGACTAACACCGCTGGCGGGAGCGAAGCGCGGCCCTGCTGGCGATGGGCTCGGTCGCACGCCGCGCTCCTGAGGCGCCTCCGAGGGGACACTGGGCGGGAAATGTTCTGTGGCCGCCCACAGGCCCAGGACACCAGCGCTGCTCCCTCCCGCGTTTCCTTGGAGCTCCTGGAAGCAGGTGTCATCTCAGGTCCTTCTGCCTGCAGTGCTGTGCACGCGATAAGCGCTTGGGCTGGATACCAAGCTTGGAGAGCAAAGCAAAGGAAGGAGGATTTCCTGGGGTGGGCAGGGGAGCGCTGCCGTCGGAGAGCACGGAGAGCATGGAGCACGTCGGAGAGCACGGAGAGGATGGAGAGCATGGTCCTGGCAGGGACCAGGAATGGGAAATGAGCTCCTGAGATTTTCCCTCAGTCCCTACTAGTCTAATCCCACGGTTTCCCATGAGGTACAAGCTTGTACCTCAGAGAGCTAGATGGCTGCTGTGTAGCTGGGTCATAAATTCCTCTCATCCAAGGGCAATTTAGTGGCCTCCTTCACTTTGCAGGGGAGACCACGTGCCAGCCAGCAAACCACGAAGCTCCAATTTACACTCAAATTTACTCAAATTTACACATTGTAAGGGAAGAGCCACCTGACTTGAGTGTTGTCAGGGGGTAGGAGTGTTTATTGCAGTATTACTGGCCATATCTAAATTCTGTAGCTGCAGCTGTCAGTTTAGACGGAAAATGGCTAAATGCAGATAAATGAATCCCTGTTATTTTGCATGATGAAATTTATAGTCCTCTTTCAATTCATCTCAAAATGCAATGTTACTGAGTTAACATTGAAAACCTGCACTGAGTAGGGATACTGAAGTCTTAGATACAAGGAAGGAGACAAGGGTGGCAGGAAAAGTGCATTTGCACATTCAGCTTTTGGAGCTAGAAAATCCCTCAGCCTGGTGCAAGGTGACCAGGCAACCAGGTTCTATGATGTTTTGATTTAGACAGAAATGGAAAGCAAATCAAACACTCAGGACAACATAGATTTGAACACAGGTGAGGCTGTGGCTCTGCTCTTTGGCACAGAAATGCTTCCAATGGCTTCAGTGGAATTCGTCTGAGTTTAGGATGGTCTGAACAAAATCAGAGGAGGGCTTGTGGGCTGGCGGCTGGTGTTTTACAGGAGGGATTGCAAAGAGCTGCATGAGTGCAGCTTGGCAAGCGGCTATTTGTTATCTGAAGTTAAAGAACTGCCTGAGGCTGTGTTCCTGGTCCTGTCCAGGAGGAGTTTTAAAAATAGATGTTTTACTGGGCATATTGGCACATTTTGCAGTTTGTCTGGTAAGCACTAATGTATAAAGCTCAGGTGACTCTGCTTGCTGGGGATCATTTGTGGCATCTGTAATTTCGCTTTGCTACTTGTATTTTTACAGAATGCAGAAGTATTCTTCCATAGTTTAAAAAGTTCAAAAATATATATATATATTTACTTCACAAGAGATTATTCAAGATAGATAAAAGAGCATTTAAAAGGAGCATGTGCTAAGTATATAAGGGGCTTAATAGCTTTTACCCTAAATGATGCAATTTGTGACGATCCATTTGCTACTTGAAATGCATTTTTCAGTTGTTTCCTAAATCAATGTGAGGCTCATTCCCACTGCTGTTGAATCATTGGCAATTTAAGCGAAAAAAAAAAGAAGTGGGGAGCCTGGCTCTGTGAAAATGTAATCCAGATAATTCCCTGTTAGGCCTGCTCTTGTTTAAGAAACAAACACCAGGAAAATTACACTGTTAGGTTTCACTCTGTTCTAAATGAATGTTTCCTAAGATAATTTCAAAAATATTTGAATCTTTTTTGACTCAAATGTTTCCTTTACGTTATATTATCCATAGAGTTGGACTGTGGAGTTTAAGCAATTATATGTGAATTTTCCAAAGTATGTAGGACTGCACAGCTTTAGCAGAGGTGATGAGTGCTTCTCATAGCTGCGTGGCTTTGAGGGCTCCAGCCCAGGATATCCCAACCAGCTTCCAGAGCATTCCTGGGACCCTGCTGCTGCAGGGCTGCTTTCTTCAGCTCATTCGTACAAGATCTGGCAGCCCAGCTTCCTTGCTGCTTGCCAAAGCAGAAGGAGCTGATGAAGAAAAATAAAATTTGGGGGGAAAAAATACAAAAAGGCAAAACTAGAAAAAGCGCCTATTTTTGAGAGACTACAAGCAATTAACGCAGTAAAAGAAGTCGTTATTTGTGAAAGTCTGCTTGAAATGAGAGCTGAAATAGGTCTAATCTTGGTAATTTCTAAAAAAGGAGACCAGTAAGAACAAATTGTAGTAAGTGTTCCTAGCACCCATACCTTTGACTGACATCATAGTGTCGTGATTGCTTAATCCAAGTGTTTCCTTGATGAGGAAAGGGCAGCTGTGTCTTCCCCCTCCTGCCAGCTCTCAGTCTTGTCCTCTTCCTTGCACCCATTCAGATGTTTACACAGCTGTATGGATCCTGCCTATGCAGCAGTGCCAGAAAATGGTGCTGTGCACTGGAAATGGGGTATCTGTGCTCAGGTAATTTGGACAGGGCCTATGTCACTTTTGGCCATCTCCCAGTTGGCCACTTCTGGCCATCTCCCAAACATCTTTTGGCAGAGTTTTGGTCATCTCCTGGAACAGTATCTGGGCAGGATTTGGAGGTTAGTGCAATGAGGCGCTGCTCTCAACAGAGAGCTCACGTGCGCCTGCCCTAGTCTGGTTGGTCAGAGAAGAGCTCGGGGCAAATTCAATTCCTTAATCTAAGTGTGGCCTTTCTGCAAATCTCTCTTCTTGTTCAGAAGTGTTAGATCCCAGCCAACTCTTACCTTGTGAGTGGCAATAGAACCGTTGGCTGCAGAAAATGACAGGGGATGTGCAGGAGATGCCATTGACAGCACTGTGGACTTGGGCTGGACGAAGCTGACTGTGGCACCATAGCTTGAAAAGAGATGTAACAGGCAGTGCTGTTGAGGGATGTGTCATCCACAAGCACCTACAAAAAGCTCCTCCCCATGGAGAAAAAGGCAGGAGATCACATCACAGCTATAAACCTACCGTCACCTATTGTGGCCCTTCCACAGTCTTTAGTTATCAGGATGTCTATTTAAGTGGGTGATAGATTTCAAGGGGAGGGATCTTATTGATGATATGGCCTGCATGGCCTGCATGATGTATTCTGGGATTTAAAAGGGAAAAAAACTACACACATACAGTGCAACAAGGAAAAAAATGACTTTAAATAGCTAAACTTCATTTACCTAGAAACCTTTACCCACTGTTTGAGCCCAAATGTGATCAGGACAGCAGATGGGTATGTCTTTACTGTGGGCTACCTGGAAGTTGTTGTATGTGCATTAGTAGATATGTTGCACTGCAACATTTAGCCAGGGAAGCACATTTTACAGTTACATTGTGCATGTAATTGATTTTGGGAGCCTTTACCTCAGCTACTAATTCATGACAAAATCCACACTACATTTTGCAGAACATTATGGTGTAGTTAGAAGCATTGGTTTATGTACACATTAAACACAGGAGTGAGCCTGCAGTGCTAATATACACACAACAGAGTTCAAAGGCTTTCAGCATCTGTGTGGCCCATCCTGTCATCTCTGGGGACAGATATCCCTTAAAGCTCCTGTTCTGGGAACATTAAGCCTCCTTGTCAGAGCGATCAGTGTATATGGAATCAAACGGCTGCAGCTTTTGGCTCAGGCTGGGAGAGATGAGGGTTGAGGAAAGGGCAGAGGAAAGGCAAACACTCTGTCTTGAGATAAATGCACCATCTATGTCCAGCAAAGCTGCCCGCCCGACGCGGCTAATGACCCAGCTCGCAGCTCACGGCTCGCAGGAGCTCCCCAGAGCTGGAGCAGGAGCTCTCTGGGACACTGACTGCCAACACGCAGCACCGACCGCGCATCAGTGTCGGGAACCAGCCACGCCAGTGGTCACTAAAGCCCCCTCTCCTGAATCCCTGAAGGAAGACAGCCCTCCACTATCAAACGCACAGGTTATGCTCAGTCAGTCTGTAATTCTGATCTCCCTAATGGACTTCACGCTGTTGCCATTATTAGACAAGTCTTACTATGTGGGTGGAAGCAGAAAACCTGCCAAGAGTTAGAAAACAGGCAAGATACTATGTGAAGAGTGGGAATTTCTGATGAGAGCCTTTGATGATGAATTCACAGCTACTGCGCTTATGAGAACTGGGCCTGAAATCTAAACTCTGAGCTTGTCTTTAAGGTCAGTGTTCTTGCTATGGAGTTGCAGCAAAAATGTGATGTTCATAAAAAAAGACACGATCAATGATCCATACAAGCGATGTAACAAGGCAAAAGAGAGGAGGAGGAGGGAGCAGTTACAGAAAAAGCAAATGGGTCTCAGTGACGCTTTTTTTTTCTTATAAAAGTAGGCCGAAGAAACCAAGATACATCGAAGCTGACAGTTTATTTGGCAGCAGTTCAAAGCTAGAGCCTCGTGTTCATGCTGTGCTGAACTCGCACCTGCTGTGCGTAAAAGGTAAAGGATCGGGAGTCCAGGCTCCTCACACAGAGCAAAGGGATGAGCCCTTCATTCTTTCCCAGCTTCGGGAATGCTCTGCACAGCCTGCGACATGGAAAATAAATATATTCAGTAGCCAGGTGTGAGAAACGGCAACAAGGAGCTGGCTACAGGATGCACATGAAGCAGAGAATTCCATTTAGTGTTCAAACTAAATGGCCAAAATGCTGGCCCTTAAAGTTGTCAGGTCATAAGGAATTATTTAAATTAAAGGAATTAAATTATTTAAAAAATAGACTTGGTTGAAGCGCTCATGCTTCTCCTGGTATATAATAAAAGTCAACAAATGCTGTTTACGAAGACCATCCATGCATGTTAAGTCTATACAAAAAGCTCTGTTCAAGTGAAAGGTGAGGAGGGTGTGAGGATATTGCCTGTGCTGGAGCCAAAGCTTCAAAGGGTTTTTTGATGAGCAATGACTGTATCTGGAATTTAGAGCATTTCAGCAATAAGTAGGAGCTCACACAATTTTCACCGTGTCTAATTATAGCCTGGTGGTAGTGATACTATAATTATGAGTACAGAGGCACTCTCATATACATCCCGTGAAGAGTTTCTGGTGCCAAGGAGAGCTGTTAGTAAATACGAGTGTCACCCATATGGGCAGAGCTGGTTTAGTTCTCACCAAAACGTACGTAAGGGCTCAGACACCGACGTGAGTCACTGCAGCCAAGCAAGCTCACGAGCATGAGCAGGAACTGCAAGCTCTTTGTCCACAGCACAAGCAGAGTGGCCTGGCCTCCAGCTCAGCAAAGGAGCCCTACACTGACATGCTCATTCCTCATTCCCAACAGGAAGAAAGAGCATAAACAATTTATTTCTGTGGCTGAAATGATCCCTGGTAAATCGTTAAACTGCAATAACTTGGCATTTCTGACTTCCAACTGTCTCCTATGGCCTCCTCAGCCCTCTTGGACATGAAAAGATCCAGGGGATCTGGGCAGCTGCTCTGAAACTTTCCCCTTACCATGCTTTGGTGACATGTATGGTGACCAGGGTGCCTTACAAGCCAATCACAGAATCACAGAATCACAGAATCTTTAAGGTTGGAAGGGACCTCTAGAGATCATCTAATGTGCGTCAGCTGTTCAAAGAGTCTTGGATCACTGACCAACAATGAAGCAAAACTAATGATACTTAAGATCTTTCTTCTTTTAATAAAAATCTTTAAATTTTAGAGAAATAATTGTCTTTATTTTCATCACATTACAGTAGGCAATTTCACAAAATACAAGCCATTTGCTTTGTATTAATGCAATTTTTTTTTTAATGTCAATTTCAATATATTTTATGTTCTTTGATCAGTTTTCAAAGGATGGCAAATCGCTTTTGGTTTCTGTTTCAGACAGAAGAGTAAGCCAAAGTAAGATATATGCTCCTATAGCTTTTAATTTCAAAAAAAAAAACCAAAAAACATAGCTATTAGGCATTGATATAGGCAAATCAGAAAAGGGACCAAGTTCAGTGTAAATGTTAAAACCAGAACTTGCCATCACAGAAATGACTGAAAAGATTAACCTGAAGAGCAAGAGACAAACTGTAACAGGACACAAAAAGGGGAACTTGCGTCACTTAAAATGGAATTATACAAGAGAAATAAGGACAGACAGAGAACAAGGACTGATTTTATAATTCTGTTATTGTCACAAAAGTGGCTGCTTGAGTCTGTAGCCACTCACCCAGCTCCTGCAAACTTAAAAAAAAAAAAAAAAGTAAACAGAAGAAACCTTGTGGATAGTGAGACTGTTTAAGCAGTAAAATTTATATTTGTGCCAAAAGAATGGAAACAAAGATTGTAGGGCCCTCTTCTAAAGGGGCTATAGGGGTAAAATAGACAGGTTCTAACAGGCTAGTGCTTGGGAATTTTATAAATATAACAAAATACATAAGCAAGTTGAATGTACAAAATACATGAGAAGTTCAAGCTAAGATTAGGAGTCAAATACTGTACCAGTAGCATGGGAGAAATGTTAGCTTGTCATCAAAATAAAAATGTAAGGCTTAATGAAAACTCGGGTAGAAACAATGACACCACCAGCTGATCCACTCAACTGTGCTGCCATCAGCTGATGGACTCAACTGACCGAGCTGTTTGTCTGAAACAAAGGCCACGTTTGGGTCCCCTTGGGGTTGAGATGAAGTCAGCTTGTAGTGCAGCAGTTGTGCTCAGTCACACCGAGTCCCCACGTGGTCCTGGTCCACCTCCTCAGAGCGTGAACTGATCTCCTGGGGAGGGAATATGCAGGGCAGGGCTCAGTTTTGTCAGCTGAGGCTTTACTCTACTGCACCTAGGAAGGGAAGCTTCAAGATCGTCTACACAGTGATCCCAGAATAAAACAGCATAAAAATCACATGCGATAGTTTTAATCCAGGAAAAATGTTCAGTTATAGTGGTTTTCTCACAGGCAGAGAAGCTCTTCTGCAAACACATAAGAGTGAGGAAAGAACTGAGCCATAAGCTGTACCTGAGTGCTCTGCAGGCAAATAGCCCTCTCAAAAACACGCCTGCAATAATGACTTAAAAACTATATTGACTGTTCAGATAAGAGCTGCTACCACAAAGTTTAGCAACCAAGCAATGTGAATGGAGCTAATACTTGAAAAATGCCAGCAAGAAAGGGCAAACTTTGGGCTTTATGTATACGTTTTTAAATAAATCAGAGTCACAAAACTACTTTGCCCTGTCTCTTCTGCATTAAGTAGGTATGATTTACTGTTTGCCCTAAGCAGTGAGACAATAGGATTATCTCATACAGTTTATTCTGGCTGTGATTAAAGAGATGTGGGCAGGGAACATGGCTTATGAAGAGGGATCTCTCCCTCTCTCAGAGCTATGGCCACT
>JAVCKT010125506.1:0-19923 GCA_032273925.1 Rhynchotus rufescens
GCCGGGGGGCCCCGGGACGGGAACGCGGGGGGCGCTTAGGAGGGCCCGGCGCCCCGCGGCCGCTCCGCCCGGGCCGCCCGGCGCCGCCGCTGCCGGCAGCCGCGCACTGAGCAGCGGGCGCGGCGGCCGCTCCGCTAAGAGCAGGGGGTGGGATCTGGGCTGATGTCACCAGGCGGCGGCGCCGCGGCCACCGGGCCCTGCCCGCCCGAGCGGGGACCCGGACAGAGACCCCCCCTCAGGGGCCGCCTCCCCCGCCGGGCACCGAGCGGCCGCCGGCGGGACCGGGACGGGGACGGGAGCGCCGGGGGGGCGGCCCCGTCCCGCTGCCCTCGCGGGGGGTGGTCGATGGGGAGCGAGTCCAGTGGGGTCTGTGGGGCAGGGGCTGCCCCCGTGCACGGACCCCTGGGGCAGGGGCTCTGTGGGGCAGGGGCTGCAGCCCTGCATGGGCTGCACGGGGCAGGGGCACTGCGGGACATGGGCTGCAAGGGGCAGGGGCTGCAGCCCTGCACGGGCTGCACGGGGCACAGGCTGCACCCATGGGGGGCTGCACGGGCCCCGTGGGCGAACCAGGTGCCAGGGTGCAGCAGGACCCCGCTCACAGCAGAGGGGAGCCAGGCCCAGCGCCCAGAAACATCGCTGCTGAGAAAGGGCGAATAAATAAATTAATTTAATCGAGTTAAACATGAAAGCCTAACATCGTTACTGCCCTTGCAACCCTGGCCAAAAACAGCCACGTTTGCAGCCTCCTTCCGGAGCCACTGGCCGCACTCCGGCTGAGCCCGGCGCTGTGGGGAGCAGCGGGGGGCTCCCTGAGCCGCCCCATTGTGCAAAATGCAAGAAAAAACATGTAAAAATCTCCTGTTCACTGTTGCAACCGGCTGCCTGTAGCCCCTTGGGGGGCTGCATCCGCACAGGGAGCTGCAGCAGCACCGTGACCTGCAGCAGGGGACAGGGCAGAAATAGCGAGCGGGGCCGGCTCCGCAAAGCCACTTCCCAGGTAAAGCTCTTAATTCCCAGTGTCTGCCCCATGCCAGGGGGGCCGGATGGCCACCCTGTGCCCAGCCGCGTCCTGCAAAGCCGCTCGCAGCCGCTCGCTCCGCGCGGAGCAGCCCCCGGCGCTGCTCTGAGCAGGGGGACGAGGGGCAGGTGAGGGGACCCGCCTGCCTCTGCGGGATGGGGCGGCACCAGCGGATGCATCCTGGAGCCAAGGGCTCTGTCGTGCTAAGAGGCTTATGCGAGCACAGCCCTGAGTGCGCTGTGACCTGCCCCCAGGTGCCACAAAGTGTCCCCAGGTGCCACGACGTGTCCCCGAGTGCCAGGGGCTCCACATCCCACGCCATGCTGGCCAGCCCCGACTTTGCTTTGCAGGCTCCTCTTGGAGCTCCAGGACAAACCCCAACAAGGGGACCCCACTTTCCTCTGCCCCGTCCCCGCTGCAGCCCTTGGCAGTACTGGGACCAGCGGCTGCTGCTGCAAACCGCTGCTTCCACCTGCTCAGCTCCCTCCCGCCGGGAATTTTCCCATCGGCTTGGAGGGCCTTGCCCCGTCGCTATGGAAACGGGCCGACTTTCCGCTCACCAGCGGGCGGGAGCGGAGCCATCACTAGACTCCAGAGTGAACGGGGACCATGGTGGGTCCGAGGCCCAGCTGGTGGGGACAAGGGCAGCGAGTGGCCGAGTCTGGCCTGGGGCAGGTGCAGAGGTGGCCCTGATCTGCCCAGGGCGGACGGAGGAAGGACGAGAGCGCGGAGGGAGCCAGAGCTTTATTGCTGCCCGGAGCCATCGGCCGGGGCACGAGGGGAGGGCAACAAAAACCCAACAGAAACCGTAACAAAAGCAGAGCCTCAGAGGGGACTTCAGAGCAGCCCCGCTCCCCTCACCCACCACGACCCAACCGCAAAGAAACGTATCAGGGTTTAGCATAAAATTGTAATCAAAGCTATAAAACACATGGCGGAGAGAGCCAGCAAAAGGACGGCAGTGTTGAGCAGGACCCGCATCCAAGTGCCCGCACCAGGCTCCCTGGGGTCTCCCGAAGGGCAGAAATAAGTGAGGGAGGAAGAGCCGGCGGGAGCTTCCCGGGCCCTGCTGCAGGGATGGGCTCGGCCGGTACCAGCGCGGGGGATCCGCTTCGCTCCTCCCTCGGAGCTGCCGCTGTGCCCGGTGCTGCGGGGGTGACGCACGGGGTCCCTGCGCTCCAGGACCGTCCTTCCCGCGGAGGCAGCGGGGCCCGGCTGCTGCGGCGGGAGCAGGAGCGGGAGCTGGAGCAGGAGCGGGAGCAGGAGCAGGAGCGGGGCCGGGCGCGGGCGTCAGCGGCGGGGAGCGGAGCGGGCGCCTGCGGGGACACGGGCACGGGGAGCGGGTCACTGCCCAGCGCTTTCACCTACCCGCATCGTTCCGAGAGCTGCCTAAAAATAATCCCCAAGACGACGTCTGCGCAGCGTTACTGGAGGCTCCGTCATCAGTCAGGGCCCATTAAACTTTATTAGAGTGACAAAAGGCAGGGGGATGAGGGAAGAAGGAGCCGTCACGAGAGCGCGGGGTCTCTGCTCCTGCCTCCCCGCTCCCCTTCGCCTCCAAAGGTCAGTTGCCTCCTGCCCTCCAGCCTCCGAAGCTCCCGGAGCCCCCTCCGTGCTCCAGGAGGGAAGCGGGAGCCGCACGCAGGGAGGATTTGTCACGGGGCTGTTTTCAAGGGGAAGAAAAAAACCCTTCAATGTAAAACTCCATAAAGGAGGGCAGAAAGAGCCAAAGAAATTTCTTTTGTAAGCGCTCGTGCCTGCACGCGCTGCACTTCAAGGGTGCCTCGAAAGAGCTGAAATTGCTCGGGTGCTGCTGCCTAGAGATGAAAACATTTTAATTCCTAAGAAAGAGAAGAAAGGAAGAGAAAAAAGAAAGGAAGAGAAAAAGGAAAGAGAGAGAAAGAAGGAAAGAAGGAAAGAAGGAAAGAAGGAAAGAAGGAAAGAAGGAAAGAAGGAAAGAAGGAAAGAAGGAAAGAAGCCATAAGCTGCTACAGAGCTTCCTATTAGCAGGAGCAGCGCATCCAAAACGCCAGTCCTGACCCCAGCGCAGTCGTTATCCAAGGACACGTTGGAGCGATGGGTGCAGCAGGAGCGCGGGCGCCCCGCAGCAGCCCTGGCTCCCAGCAGGACATTGAGGCGACCGAAGCCACCCCAAAGGCCGGTGCGGTTTGTCCCCTTGTCCCCAAGCCCGAGGCCCGCGGCCCCACGAGCCCCGACGGGCGCCCCGGGCACTCCGGGAAGAGCCGGCCCCGGCAGAGGGATTCCCGCGCAGCGCAGCCATTCCCGCTGGAAGCTCTCCGCGGGCTGATGAGAACAGCCCTAATGCTGCCCATTGCCTTGTTTAATGCTGTTTACTGCTCCCTTTCCTGAGTAAAAATGCCATAATTAAGAACAAGGAGCATTTTGCTCTTTTGTGGTTGGGGCAGCGAAACAGCCGGAGGAGAAGGAGGGGGTTCCTGGGGCCAGGAAAGGCCTGAGCGAGGCCGAGCCACTTCCCTGTGCTCAAACTTGCTCCTCTTCCCCCAAAAAACATCCTCCAGAATAAACATGGGCATCCCCGTGGCCACAGCCCGGCCCCGCAAGGGGCTCCTTGCACCGCCGGTCCGGCCTGCGCCCGTCCCGCTCCGGCACGGCCGGCACGCCGGGCGAGCACGGATCCGCACGGATCGCCTCCGGTCAGCCAGCCCGGCCCAGGCTCCTTGGCAGGATTCAGCGACGGCTCCGTAGAAAGCACACGGAGCCCCCACTGCAGCGCCGGAGCCGGGAAGCGGGAATAAACCCGGCGCTGGGCGGATAAACCCGCTCCCTTCGACTCCCCGCGCGGTGCTAAGTGATAATGTCAGGGGTTAGGGAACAGCTCCGGAGCAGCGAGCACCGCTCGCCTCTCCCGCTGCCGCAGACGAGGCCGCGCGGCCGCCGCTCGCAGCCCCGCTGCGGTTGAGCAGGAGCCGAGCCCTTGGAAAACCGCGATTCCCTCCCGCAAAGCAGCCGCTGTGCTTCAGGAGAAGCCGGGATGCGGCTGCTGCCTTCCCAGCGGGAATGAGCCGGGCTGCTCCGGCTGGCGGGGGTGGGCGCAGGCAGCCCGATTACTCACACCGGGAGCCGGGAGCGGAGCCGGGAAGAGGCGAGCGCGGAGCCGGCAGCTCGGGAGGGGCGAAGGGGCTCGCTGGGGATCCAGACCCAGGGCTTACCGGGCGTTCCGTCGTCGCCGTCGCGGCCCTCGGCTGCCGGGCGGCTCCCGGCCTCGCTGCCCACGCGGCGGCGGCTCCCGGCGAGGACGGGCGAGCGGGCGCTGCCGGCGGCCGGCGCTGCGGGACACAGCCGAGAGGTCACTGCGGAACCGGGGGGCTTCCGTTCGGGATGGGGGCCTCAACGCGGCAACCCAGGGGCAGCAGGAGCCAGCCCCATCGCTCCCCGTCCCCGTGTGGTTAACAGGGATATCCCTCACCGGGTCCATCCCTCACCGGGTGCCGCGTGCCGGGCGCTGTCCGCGGGCTTCTCCTCCAGGCTGCAGGAGCTGCGCTCCGAGTCGCTGTCGCTGTCGCTGTCACCGGCTGCGGAGGACACGGCGGGAGAGCCGGGAGAGAGCCGGTTATTGGCACCGCTCGCAACCCCCGGCACGCAGGGCGCCAGATGGAGCCGCCCCAGCCGCGCGCGGCGGCCCAGCCCGCACGGCTGCTCCCGCTCACGTGCAATGCACTTTGGGGCTTTTCTGCTTTTTTTAAAACAATTTGCAGCTCCGCCGCACCCCAAGCGGAGCGGGAACCGCCAGCTCCTCTCCCCCTTCCTCACAATTCCTGCAGGGAAGCAAGATACCGGATCCTGCGGGACATGGAGCAGGCAACGCTGCAACCCACGGCCTTTTGGGGAGAAAAAGGACCAGCCAGGAAGGGTTTTTGCAGCCCCACTGCAACGAGTGCAGCGCCCACGCACACAGCCAAGGGCACCCACGATCTCTGCAGACACTGCTGCTTTCAACTCTGCACGACCCCAAGGATGTTATTAAAGAATAAATACAATAAAAACACCCTAAACTAGTGCTTTTCTGGAGCGGGCATCTCTGAGGATATTAAAGCTGCTGCCGGTGTTATTGCAGAGCCACCGAGGTTGCCCTGGCTGCGCTTCTGCCTTCTAGGCAAAGGCTTGGCCCGAGCTCGGCTTTCCTACGCACCGCACCGCCTTCCCGAAGCTTCCTGGAAAACATGGGGGATAATAAATAAATACTATTAATAACAACCATATGCTCCTGGCTTTTTCCTGCAAAAATCCAAAATCTCAATGTTGGCTCTGCAGGGATATTCCTGCCTCCATAGAGGCAATGCTGGCCCACTCTTTCACCCGTTTTTTTGGCCTCACAGAGTCATAAAACGCACAAAATGCTTTATAACTGCTCCTTCCTCCATGCATACTTTAAAAATGCTGGGAGGAAGGATTTATTTGGAAGAGGCTCCAATGAATCAACAGAGGTGACTTTTATCCGTCCCCCCTTCTGCCACTCAGCAGTTCGGAGAGGTCCAGGCGCGAGGAGAAGGATATTGATGGCAGCAAGTTGCTCGCAGCAGCCCTGCCCGCTCCCATTTCCTCTGCTGCCAGTAAAAGTGGATTTTAGCCAATGCACCAACATCTCCCTTTAAGGTAATTTTTCTCCCAAAGCTTCCCAACCTTCTGCTGGCACTTTCCAGAGCCCAGAGGCCGTAAATCCGCCCTTCCAGTGCTTCCTGATATATCAATAAGAGTCGCTGGACGGCTGCACTTGCAGAGAACGCCGCAGATTTATCCCTCTCCATCTCCAGCTGATGGAAAACAGCTCAAAAAAATGAACTTGCTGAGACTGAGTGGGCAGGACTGGTAGAATTCCCACAGGGCCGGATCAGGACACCGAGGGCTGGACCACGATCCCTTGGATGAGCCGGATGGGTGGAGGTGACCGTGCTGCGCTGGTGGGTCCGTGGGCTCATTCCCACTAAATTCCCTTGGTGTCTTCCAGGACACCCCAAATCCGAGGCAGCCCCACATGGTCGGAGCCCTTGGGTGCAGGGGGGCTGCTCAGCACCCCCGGCCAGGGCAACCTGCGCCCGGGCACCCGGAGCGTCCCCGGCACCTGCTCCCGGTGCCTTCCCGAAGAGCAGGGTTCCCATGGCGACCGCTTGTTTATTGCGGGAAACCGGCGGCTCCGGAGCGCGGGCCGGACTCGATGGGGTTCGGTGGGGAGCAAACAGCCCAAGCGGAGCGGGCCGCGCGCGGGACGCGGCTCCTCCCATCCCTGCTTCCCTCCGATCCCTGTGCCAAGGGCAGGGACACGGGCGCTGCAGCCACCCGCTCCTCAGGCTCCAGGGCTCCGGGGACTGCAGGGAACGGAGGGAAGAAAGGGGAGATCGGAGGGAAGAAAGGGGGGATCGGAGGGAAGCGAGGAGGGGGGATCAGAGGGAAACACATTGGGGATCGGAGGGAAGCAAGGGGGGGACCTTCGGCGCCATCCGCGCGCCCGGGCGCCCGGCACCAACCTTGGCCGCTGGCGCAGGGGACGTCCCGGGCGCCGCGGGGCCCGGCCGCCCCGCTCGGCCGCTCGCTGCTCCGCGCCGGCGCCAGGTACCTGGGCAGCCCCTTGTAGAACCAGGCGCCCGAGCGCTTCCAGACCTGCGGGCGACAGAGACACCGCGGCGTCGGGGACGGCTCCGCTGGCGCCCGCTGCCCCGTCCCTGCCCGCTCCTCGCCGCTTGCACACACCAAAAACGCATCAACCAGGCGACCCTCGGTGCAAGCAGCGGCCCTGCACGACGCACGCAGCAAGTCCAGCCAAGACGGGGCGTTTCATAAGTATCTCCAAAAATCCTGGAGCAGGAAGGATCCTGCTCCACCAAGGAGAACCCGCAGCACAAAGTGAACCCAGCTCTGCCACCCTGCCTGCCCTCTGCTCTCCAGTCCAGTTTTAACGCCGCGTGTGAGGAAGGAGTGCTGTTAAATACACTTAATGCAAAGCCTCCCGCGAGCTGGATGAAGGGGACAGGATGGTAGCTCAGACAAGGAGGAATAGTCTCCAAAAACACAATCTTTGTGCCTTCCAGGAGCCTAATAATGCGCTAATGAGACAGCTGGGGGAAGAAAAAAAAAAGTTAATACAATAAAAACAGAAGGGAGTAGTAGAAACCTTCAGCGTGAGAGAGATCATAAGCATTTCTATTGCAAGTATTTATATTCCGAGCTACATTCAAGCTCCAGCTACAGCCTCACCACGGCATGAGGGATACAAATGCAGCTATCCCCAATTACAGCAAAAATTTGCACCCTGCATGGGGTGCAAACCCCCTATGGGGCTTAACCAAGCAGAGGACAGTGACAGCAGATGCAAAGAGCTCCGCAGAGGAGGACCAGGATCACCCCCAGCTCCATCTTCCTGGAGATCCCTCCCCAGGATTGCTCCACAGGTCAGCTCATCATGCAGAGCCTACGTGGCTGGGCCTAAATTTCCAGACTTTGGGTCTGGAAATCCATGGCAGGACTTGCACCCCACCGTGCCGTCCAGCTGGGGAGCAGGGAGCCCTCGGGAGGGCCGGCTTCTCCAAGCAGCCCTTGCAACATCTGCAATGTTTAATTGCAGATTTTGCTCCAATTTGATTTGGAGCACTGAGGAGACCCATTAGCTTCAGGCCTCCAGTGCCCTCGGCCGCAGCAGGAAGGGCTGGACGCAGGCGAGCTCGGCTATGGAAAGAGTTACGCCATATAATACACCTACCTCTGATGCAGCAGCGCTGCCGTCAAATTGATTCTGTGCATGCATATTCCCCTTAAATTGGTGCTTCTAATAGAATTTGGTCTCATTACAGCAGCGCTGAGATTTGTCTCAGGACCAGCTCTAAAATAGCTGCTGTGAGATGCTCTCCCCGTGATAACTTGGGCATCTGCTTCCTGCCGCCCGGGGTAGCGGCATCCCGGCGGCCCGCGGCTCCCGTCCTGCTCCGTATGTGGGCACGGGTCCGGTTTAGCATCCGTGCAACGTGCAATGGATCCTAAACCCGTGCAACAGATCCTAAATCCTAATCCGTGCTGCCAACTGCGGCTTCTGCTTGCTCGACTGCAGGAGGGGCCCAACAGGAAAGTTCTCCCCTGATTTTTATTGCCAGCACAAGCCTAGAGCAGCGCCTGGGGAGCTCCGGTTTGCTGTGGAGATGGCTCTTTGCAAGGAGCGGGCGTCGGAGTCGCTGCTGCTCCCGGCGCGGCTGCCTCCCCTTGCACATTCCACCCCAAGGCAGTGCAAGGCACTGTGGAGACGAATTACTTCAGCAGCACACTCCTCTGTTTATTATTTCCAGCCAATTTAAGAGGCACGACCATGACAAGTCCAGCGAGCTAAATGCAATTTCATAATCCCGATAAGATTCCTATTAAAGTTGCATCAAGCCATCATTATAACGGCAGGACGAGACCGTATCCGGACGGTCAGCAGCAGCCTCTAAGCGGGATCTAACGACTCAGAGCCGAGAGGTCCATAGGGCGCCCGAAGGGGAAGGGTCCCTGCAAACCCCGCTGCCGAGCAGCCCCGCCGGGCTCCGGCACGCGCCGATCCGCCGGCACGGAGACGGGCGCGCGCTCCCCGGCTTCGTTATCCGCATTCAGCCGCTTCTCCGTAACACAGAGACTTCCAATTACGTTATTTACAGCAAGCTGTTGTCAGCTCCCACATTCGGCACTTGAGGAGGGAGAAAATTAAAAGGCAGGGAAATTGCCCTGCGGAGCGCGGCGGAGCGGAGCCGAGGCCCGCGACCCGGCCAGCCCGCAGCCGCTCAGCTCTCCCCGCTCCATCAGGCCTCCTGTTATTTTTCCCGCATGCCTCTATTCTAGAGGACACTATTTTTGAGCCAAACCACTTGCTAGCACCCCCCGAAATCACCCGCGAGGCTATTGAGGAGTGCTTTGAATTGCACGCAGGTGCACGGCGCTCCGCTCCCATCCAGCGCCATCCACAAGAAACGCTCCCGCCAGCAGCCGGGGAAGCGGCGCCCGGCCAGGCGGGAGCACCCCCAGCTCCACACACCCGGAACACATCCCTGGAAAAGGAAGCCCCCTGGGCAAAGGGGAGCACACCGAGCTGCTTTTCCAGAGCAGGAATCGTCTTCCCTTCCACGGTTTATTCCAATGAACCGGGAAATGCAGCTGGCCATGAAACGCTGTTTAGCGGAGGAAGAGGAATGAAGGGGAAAGGAGAAAAGAGGGGGCAAATGAAACTTTAGCAGGTGCCTGAGAGCTCATGAGCTCTTCAGCATTTCACTTTTACCTTTTCTTTTTTTTTTCTTTTTTTTTTAATTAAATCTCCCCCCATCCTGCTTAAACTATTTCCATTATCGCTATAGCTTTGCATATGTCAATTCAAATGTAAATGCGCATGAAAACTTCCAAGTGGATTTTAATTACAATGACAGCATCACTAATTACGGATATAAATATATGTATGTGCCTAACGTGGCAAGGGAGGCAGGTGGCGGGTGCGAGGAGCCCAGCAAGGCCGCTCAACGGGTGGGCTGGGCTGAGGGGACCCCGTGGGTCCCGTTTCCCAGAGCCGCAGCAGCCCCCGGCCCTCCACGTTGGGCACTCAGGGGGGTGATGAAGAGGAAAGGCAGAGTTGGGAAAGGAAACAGAGCCCGAGAGGGAAGGATGGGGAGAAAAGGGATCTTCTTGCCCCCTAAAACATGGGCTTTCCTGCATAAAACTCAACCTGCACTCACTTCAGCTCCAGCGGCAGAGAAGCTGCAGCAAACGCGCCCAGAGCCTAGCAAGAACAAAAGGTTGTGGGTTTCCTTTTTTTTCCTTCTCTCTTCCAAGAGATGCTTCTATAAACAGCGAGGACAAGAGGTATCTGCAGTGAGGCCCGTGCTGCTGGAAAGCAGCTCGGCTCTACGTTACTGCAGGGAGCAGAGCCGCACTCGTGCCGCAGGGGACGGGCACAGGGAGCGTCCCCAAAGGAGCCACGTCGAAGCCGGCATTCGATTCCCACTGAAGAAACCTCAATATCTTGTTGCCTCGGTCTTCACTTAACCGAGGGAGACTCGCGATTAAGGACAGCGATGCCAACCAGATCCCGCCTACGCTGCAAGAGGGGCGGACAAATGCAAGACGTCGCTGAACTCGCGCTGCTTATTGTGAGCTGGAGAGGAGGAGAACAGCGGGGAGAGACGGAGACGAGCGCCCGCTGCACCAGCTACAGCCCTCGCAAGGCATCGCGCCGAGTCCCGTGCTCAGGTGGTGCCTACGGGGACGATGGGTCCCCAGTCTCATCCCAGGCACATGATGCTTCTCGCTCCAGCCAACACCAGTTTAATCCGCTGGGGTTTCCAAATGGGCGGAATGGGGTTTCCGAGTGGTTAGGGCCGCTCCACGCGGAGCGGCACCGCATGGCCGAGTGGAGCGGGGCCTGGCCGGGGCCCCGGCGCTCCGCCAGGTCCCACGGATGGGGACCGGCCAGCCTGGATCGTGCTCGGCTGCCGTGTGCCCCAGGAGGCCCCTGGCCGGCCGCGTGGCACCGAGAAGGGCACGGATGCAGAGCGGCACCGGTGTGACACCGCATCCCGTGAGCTGGATCCTGGACTGGGATCTGGGCACGGGGTTGGAGGATATCGATGGGGAAAAAAAGAAAAAAAGAAAAAAAAAAAAAAGCGAGTATCTGGTCCCAAGGAGCAGACATCCATCTGCACTCGCTGCTGGCAGATACAACCTTCAGCAACGAGCGTGGCCAAATGGGTTGAGGCCAGAGCAGATGGCATCGCAGGACAGATCCCGGGCGCGGCAGCAGACGGCACCGTGGAAGCGGTCACGAGCACGAGGGCTGCAAGGAAACCTGCCTCTTGGGCCCGCTCTGCAAAGAGCACGACCCCCAAAACCAGCTGCGGGGGCTCCGGCACCTCCTGGCCGGGCGCCGGCCCCGCCACAGCCACCAACTGACCCCAAAGGGAAGCAAGAAAATCAAATAAGGATGAAGCTTCGGGGCGGGAGGAAAGAGAAGCTGCTTTCTGGCTGGCTTTGGAAGGGAGGCTCCATCCGTTTTCAGGAGGGAGGCACTTTGGCCGGACCGCGGGATGCGCGGCGCGCGGAAGCGCTGAAGGTTACGGCACCCTCGTGTGCGCCCTCCTGCACAGGTTAATGTTCTGCTCTGTCTAGCAACCGGGGCTCCTCATTATTTTTTATTAGAAATTGGAAGAGAGAGAAAAAAAAAAGGAAAGCAATTACAATGCAAATACTGCAGGGAAGGGAAAAATATATACAGAACAAGGAGAAAAAAATAGAAAAAGTCAATTTAATTCTGTACTCATTGCCTTGTGGAACCCAGAGACTACCCTGAGCTGCCTCCCTCTCCGTTTTGGGGCCTCCATCTGGAATCCAGCAGGGATTGTTCCATCCACCCTGGATGATTCCGCAATACCCAGGGCAGTGGAGGGCTCCTGCAGCCCTAGGGACACCACTGCTCAAAAACTAGGAGCAGAGACACAGCATTCACAGACTCCTATCTTACCTTGGACATGAACTTTCCACCTTCTCTCCTCCACACAATCCTCTTATTTAAGACCCGAGCAATGCTCAGGTATCCACAACTATTTCACCATCCCCAACAGCTGCAGAATCGCTCTGGCTATGCTCAAAAACCCCAAACACTTGCATGGATGGAGCAGAGCACCAGGGCTGGCTGCAGCGGGCAGGAAGAGCTGCTGCACTGGGATGATGCTTGGGGACCACGAGCAAAATCCCCCCCAAAAAACCCTGATGGGAACACGTGCAAATCCCAGTGCAGCCGCTGAGCAGCTTCACTGCACAGCAGCGAGCCCTGGCTTGGGGAATGCTGCTAACAGACACGGGCTCTGTGCTTTCTTTTGCAACGGAGAGACAAAGATGAAGCTTACAGAAATGTAGGCTTGTGCTGGAAGTCCGCTGAGTTTTGGGATTTGTGGGGGGACAGGCTCAGACGCTGCAATGCTGGTTATTTTTAGAGGGACAAGTACTGCAGCTAGAGCTTCCCCAGCTGCACCAAGGAACAAGTGCTTGCCTTGGTGCTGGGACTCAGCAGCTAAAGGTAAGGACCCTTTTAAAGCCAGAGTTAAAATAAAGGCATGACTTAGGGACCAGCCCCATCCGCAGCTCCCTCCCGCTGCCCGGACATGGGGATGGGGACGGTACCTCTCGCTGTTCACTGCAGATCTTGCACAACCACAGAGGACGTTTCTGGCTTCCAACAGTTTCTATTCCACATTTGGTGCAAACTTTCTGAAATAAGGAGAGGAATCAAAAGAAAGGGCGGTGTTGGCATCCCTCTTCCCCATTGCCCTCAGTAGGGAGAAGGCTGAGGAGCCAACAGTTTTGCTTTGCTTTCCTTAAAAACCTAAGCATGGCACAATTCTCTTATTTGCTCTGGAGAAACGATGATCCCAGGAAGCTTCTTCTGCTCTATAGGGGTGCAAGATGCACGTATATCTACAGCAGAGCCCCGTCCAGGGCAAACTGAACTGCTGGAACAGCAGGCATATTCCCCGAGAATTATCTCTCATTCCTGACAAGCTACCAAGCAGAAAATGAGCACCAGTTTGTTAGAGCTCAAAACACAACCTGAAGCAAATATCAAGACCTGCATTAATGGGTTTTTAAATTAGCGCGTGTTTGCGCAAGACGGGAAGCCTCCTCTCCCTTTCTTTGCCCGTGCAGCCTCAAACCCTCCGGCTTCCCTGGAATTCCAGGCAGTGCTTGGGAGCTGCTGCGGGATCCGCCCGGCATTCCCTGCCGCACACATCCATGCTGGCCCTGCAAGCCATTTACAGCCCCAAATCACCCCCTGTTATATAATGGATGCGCACTGGGCTTGGCTTGCAGCCTGACTAGGAAATGGGATGCATTCCTGATCTTCCCAGAGGAAAAGCCACTCCTGGGAGGGCCCTGGAGAGCAGCACCTTGCTGGGAGATGGGCGAGTTTAAACTCCCCAGCTTAGGGAGAGACCAGCACGAGGCACCAACCCGGGCATGTTGCCGCTCCAGGATTTCCATCCCCGCACGGATAGCGCATTCTAACACTCCCTCTAGTGGAAGTTTCCACGATATTTTTGTTTCTAGCCATAAATTTTGAAAGCTCAATGCAACCCGGGGCTTTTCCTCCTCCCCTTCTCTGCAGATTAGCTGGAAAAGTGAGCAATGCTCCCAGAGAAAACATAAAAATCAAGGACACTAAACGCAATGCTGTTCCTCGTTAAACACAGGAAAGAGCGTTTTCTTCTTTATATTTCACCTTTTACACACAACAGCGATACCCTCTGCATGCTAAATTGCACATTATGCCTTGTTGAACTGCCGCTGCTGTTAACAGGTATATATTTTCACACACCTGACTTGCAATACTCCCTCCTAAGATACTAAAACTAATATTAAAAATGTTCTTCATTTTGACCCATAGATGCTAAAACAGAAAGTGGCACTTTGAAAATCCCTCTGGCTGCAAGAGCTGCACAACCTCTATTCCATGAGGGAAAAAAAATCCACTTACTGCAGGTAAGTTCATAGCTCCATTTCAGATGCATCCTTGCAACAATTCCCGTTATTGAACTAAACGAGCTACAATGGTTTTCCAATGAGGCAGTAATAGAGCAACACTAGCAAGAAAAAAATATGAACTTTGAAAAAAAATCCGTAATTCCCTAGCAAGTCATTGCTCACTGCATGCAGCAGTGATGGATAGGCTGGGAGGAGGCTGAGGGCACCCGGCTGCTCCCTCGGCTCTCGGGGTGACAGGGAAGAGAAGGGGACGAGCCCAGGGACCCCAACCCGCGTGGCTGGCGGCTTGCCCGGCGCCGAGCTGCAAGCGGGTGCAGGACACCTGCTGGGAAGCACCTCCTCACCTCGTGCCAGCTTGGATCTGCGGCTTTGGGAGCTGCCCCAGGCTCCGGGAAAAAAAGAGGAATAACTCCAAAAAATGGGAAGGAAAAAAAAAAAAAAAAAGGAAAAAAAAAAGAAAAAAAGGCTCCTCCGGGAGCCTGGCAGAGAGGGCAGGGCTGCTCCGCTGGCCCACGCTCTCCGAGGGAGGCTGGCACCGTGGCGCAACCAGACCTTGCACTTGCCGGGACCTTGGTGCTGCCGCCTGGGCTGCCCCTTCCTCGGGGCAGGCACCGGCGCTTCCCGGCACAGCCATCTCCCCCGGGAAGGGCTGGGAGCGCAGGAAAAACAGCTCCCAGGGAGGGAGGGTGAGGTGGTTGCCTTGGAGATCTCCATCTCGGCAGCGGCACCGCTTAACCTGCGGCTGCCCGGCCGTGGGAACGCCGGCACGCCGCCCCAGGCCACCGGCACGGCCACCCCCTGCACAGCGCTGCCCCGGGGGTGCCACGCGGTGATACCGGCAGCGCCCGCACGCCGAGACGGGCACCAGAGCGCAGGCTGACGGGCCGGCGTTGGGAACGCGGCGCTGGTTGGGAGCTTGAAGGTGGGCTTGAGCTTTGTGCCTCCTCCAGCTGCGTGTAATCGGGATGTCTAAGGACGGAGCTCGCAGCAAAGAGCAGCCCTCCACCTTTTGGGGGAGCAAACCCACCTTTTTGGGGGAGCAAACCCACCTTTTTGCAGTCCTGACAGAAGACCGCGGTGCTGCCCAGCAGCCCGAGCAGCTCGCCGCAGAGCAGGCACTGCGAGAGCCCGTTGCCCATCGCGTTCTTGCGCATGTTCTCCAGCCGCTCCACCAGGCGCCTGCGGGCAGCAAGGCAGAGCTTAGACCCCCAGAATCCCCTCGGGGACACAAGGCAGAGCTTAGACCCACAGAGCCTCCTCGGTGACACCAGGCAGAGCTCAGACCCCTTGGTGACACAAGCCGTGGTGGCTCAGGGAAGGCAGGTCAACGCTCCACGCTCAGCCCATCACTGCTGTTTCTGTGGGAGTTTGGGCACCTTGCTAAGACCATAGGTACTTCCAGGCCACCCTCTGCACTCAATGCTTCCTACGAAAGGGACTAGGGGAGCTTGGAGGATCCCAGTCCACCCAGACCTCTCCCAATCTGGATAACCAGCTTAGGAACCCAACAACTCGGCTGGTGGGCGCAGGACGGAGAAGGGCTCGCTCAGAGCACCCTGCAGGAGCTCAGTGTCCCCGGGGCTGCACCTTGATCTGCTCCTGGAGCCGCAGGAACATCCAGGGCTGGATCAGGGCAAGGCAGAGCACAGCGGGAAAGAGCAGAGGGGTAAAGCAGCGAGGTCCTTGCACCCGTTCTCCGAGCACAGCCCTGTGCATACAGCTAATACAGGAAGACACCAGACCCCGCGGAGACCAGCCCTGACACGAGAATTCCAGGATCTGCCCCCCGCGCGGCTCAACAACCTGCTCGGAAAACAGGAAGCGCCTGCGTGTGCAACGCGCCCGGAGTGAGGGCCGCGACGGGGAAGGCAGGAAAGAGCAGCAATCAGGATGCAGGATGCGGAGGGCGCCGGAGCGGGGAGCAGAGGCAGCGTAGGAGCCAGGCCGTTTGTCCCAGGCAGCGAGCGGCCCTGCCGGCCCTGCCTCCCCCTTCTCCTTAGCGCTACCGTCCCACGAGCCGGCCCCGCTGCGAGGCGGCGAGGGCTGCTGCAAGAGGAGGTCAGACCCGCAGCGCTGCATTTACCATCCCTGGCTCCAGCACCATGGAAGATCCATGGGCTGAGAGGCGTTTAATGGGGTGCAGGAATAGTGGGGTGAAAGCTTCCTGCAGCTGCATCTGCATGCAGCCCCTCGGGGTGTCCCCATGTCACACGGACACCCCGTTCCCTTCTCCCGAGCGCACTCTGAACCCCCCTGCTTTAGGGGCCAGCCCTCCAGCAGGAGCAAAAGCAAGCGAGGGTTTGCGGCAGCAGCGAAGAGGAGGAGGAGGAGGATGCTCATAAATTAAATAATTCAGGCTAAGAGCCGCTTCCAGAGAAGCCAGCCAGCCAGAACACAAACTCATTCCGAGCTCCAGGCGAACCCCCGGGCTGCTGCGGAGCAGGGGAAGCCTCGCGCTGCCGGGCACACTCCGCTGGCCCTGCCTCGCCTCCTCCAAGGCTTTTCCAGAGCCACTGGAGCGGCCGCCTTGGTGCACGCTGCCTTTGCCAAGGACTGTGCCAGCAGCTGCAAACCCAGCAAGCCCCAAGGCTCAAAGACAGCCGGGGAAAGGCCTGAGCCCCAGGGAGGATGAGGAAGCCCGTCCTCCCTGGCCTTCATCACCTCCAAATGAGCAACGCAGGCGGGGGGGGGAGAAGGGAGCTCATGGTGTCTGATCCCGGGGGCTGATCCACCCACTGCGACCTTCCCTTCTGGGGGACGAGCGGACGCGACCGTACCCGATGCGCTGCTGCTCAATGATGTCCAGCCTCTCCGCCCTGCGGATGACTTCCAGGATGGCCTCACGCTCCTGCGCGCTCAGGGCCTGCGTCTTCCTCTGCTTCTCCGTCTGGAAGGTGTGCACGGACCAGCCCGTGTGCAGCCTGCGGAGGGGAAGCCACGGGGAAGTGCCGGAGCCGCACGCAGCCCCGCGAGCGCCAGGCTCCCCGGTTGGGCTGAGCCCAAGGCAGGAGCCTCCTCGCGCTCTCCCAGCCCCGCCAAGGGCTGCTCTCCCTCTCCCCACCCCTCCATTTCCCTTTCTGGGCCCAAAGGGATTTTACCCTCCACGTCCTCGCTCCCTTTCCACCCTGCCCTATGGACAGGAGTATCCTTAAGGATAAAACAGCCCATCCAGGGCTGCCTGGGGGCTGGATCCTTGCACAGACACCCAGGAGAGACACCACAAGCGCCGGCAGCGGCTCCAGAACGGAGGGGCCGCCTGCAGCCTCCCTCCTCCCGCGGGCCTCGGCTCGAGCCCTCCGCCGGCTCCTCGCGCACCGGAGCTGACATTTCCCCCGGCTCTCTCGGGAGCAGCTTTCACAGCTCAATTAGCTCCCGCTCAGCAGGCGTTCGGAGGTCACTGGGTGAAGCCGGCGCTGCCGAGCGCGGGCGCCAGAGGCAGCTGCTTTAACGATGCTCTGGGTGACAGAGCAGGGAGGTGGACACGGCCAGGCCTGGACTCATCCCAAACACAACCCTCATGGCCAGCTCATCCCCACCCCCTTTCCTTGAGGTTAAGCAGCAAGTTAACGTGGATGGAAAACCAGGCGGCTCCCCGCCGAGCCCTGGGAGCGTTAGGGAGCGCGGCGCGGGGACACTCACTTGGCGCGCAGGGCCAGCTGCCGGTCGTTGGGGCAGACCCAGTGGCCGGCGCCGCCGCCGAAGATGGTGTCGGCCATGGGCCAGGTGCCTGCGGGGAGCAGAGGCAGCGCTGAGCAGGGGACGGCTCCTCCGGGACAGGGAACGGCTCCCCCGGGACAGGGAACGGCTCCTCCGGGACAGGGAACGCGCCTGCCTGCCGGGTCACCGCAGCCTCCCGCCCAAGCCCTGCAACAAAACCTGACCACCACCCTTATGGTGCTGTAGATTTTATGGCACTCTGGGGAAAGAAATACTCATGGGCTCTTCAACAGCGCCGCTACGACCTGGCATTTCAAGCTGGTGAACAGTGCTGCTGATGGAGACAATCCCAGTCCAAAGCCCTGTTCTGTCCCACAGCAGAGTCCCTCGGAGCAAGGAACCCACGGTAAGGGTAACCCTCGGTGGGTAAGGAACCCACGCAGCGCTCGGTGAGGAGCAGCAGGTGATTTTTGTTCATTAAACGTGCCTCCGTAGCCGGGAGGTATTTATATAACGGCAGCCCCCGAGGCGGGCCCGCTGGAGCTGGCCGCTGCTCCGGCAGCGCCTCTCCCGGCTGCGGCTCCTGCTCCACAGGTGCTTTGCCCTGAACTTTCCAGGGAAAGCAGCAGCTTCGGGGCACTCTTTTAGGAAAAGCACCTCCCAAAGCACCTCAGTGATGCAGTTCGGAGTCCTACCCGGAGCTCGGAAGAGGGGAAAGAGCCGGGGAACAGGAGCAGCCGGGCGACTCCGGCGGCGGCAGAGCTGCTCTCCACGCGCGCAGCCTCCTCCTCTCCAGCGCAGCGAGTGTCCCGCGGGCCCTGAAGCGCAAATTCACAAGCACTAACGCTTACCTTCCCCAGGAGAGACACTCGCCAGCGTTAAACCCTACCTGCTGGGCAGAGATAACGCGCTCGAAGCGGTTTGGCAGGCGCAGATGAGATACAAGAGCGAGCGAGGCAGAGTGCCCGCCAGCCGCGCCGCGGCGCCGAGGAAACACGTGTCCCGGTGCCGCCGGGCGGCATCGCGGCCTTGCACCCACGCAGCCACGTGCCGCTTGTGCAAACCCCCCGGCCCGGCTCCCAGCTCCGCGCGCCCAGCCCCGTTATCCCGGGAAACCGCAGCGCCCAAGTGGCTGTTTGCTCCTGTTGCTACGACGGGGAGAAGGGAGCGCGGTCGGAGATAAGGGCAGGGGGAGGCGCCGGCTCGGCAAGGTCGGCGCTGCAGGTGCAGGGTTTAGCACTGGGGGCCATTTCAAGGCACGGGGCTGTTTCTATCCCCCCGGGGTCACGCAAGCAGGACAGCAGATGCACGTTTTGCTTCCGAGATGAGGCCACGTCTCGGGGACAGGGAGGAGGTGGGAAATGGAGATGGATGCATGAAACCAATGGAGAAAACACAGCGCCCCTGAAACACCACGAGCTTTTAAGAACCCAACTTGCTCCAAGCGTGTCCCGCACAGAGCCTTGATCCGAGCAGCATCTGTTAACCTGGGAAGTTTGCTCACGTTAACTCCTGTGCGCTTTCCCTTCCTTGCTTGCTGCTGAATGTGTGCCAGGCAAAGCCCTGGCCCCCTCGGGGTCCCTATGGATGAACCCCCAGGACCGGCTGCAGCACCGGGGAGGGAGCCGGGGCCACCCCTGCGGCGTATTCATCCCAACAGGGAGACGAGCTCCCACAAGGAGCAGCGGGAGCAAGCGGGACGAGTTCACACGGACACCAAAGGAGGCTCCGGAGCTGCTCCCAGCACTAGTAGACAGAAACTGGGCTTTTCCCGAGCAAACGAAGTGTGCTGAAGAGGAGCAAACCGGGCCGGGGAGGCGGCCGCCCCGCACCCATGGGTGCGCAGCTCCGCGGCGGGAGCC
Source organism: Rhynchotus rufescens (assembly GCA_032273925.1). Taxonomy (NCBI): domain Eukaryota; kingdom Metazoa; phylum Chordata; class Aves; order Tinamiformes; family Tinamidae; genus Rhynchotus; species Rhynchotus rufescens. The sequence goes on from JAVCKT010125506.1 coordinate 19,057, forward strand.
TGTGTCTTCGCCAGCCCCGTGGGCAGCTGCGTGGCCGAGCCGGGGCACCCGCCGTGCGGGACCGCCGGGTCCTCCCGCGCCGCGCGAGCCTGGCAGAGCCGAGGAGCCGCTTGGAAAGCGCAGCCGGAGCAGAGAGGAGGGACAGAGAGAGAGAAAGCGCCGGCCGAGCGGGAGCACAAACCAACCTGCGCGGTGCGCGACCTCGGGCAACCAGGAAGACGCGGAGGGGCCCGGCGGCAGCGAGGGCCCGGGCCGGGCGCTTTTGGGGCGGGACACGCCGCTTTGAGCCCTTCCCACCGCTTTGTCTTTTTTTTCCAGCCCAAAAAGCCCTTCTCTCTTAGGACACGGGGTGAAAACGCCCCGAAACCGCCTCCTCCCGCGGCGGGTCCCGTCCCAGCGCGGCCCCGCCCCGGCGACCGCGGAAACGGAGCGCACCTGCGCCCCGCGGCGGGACACGCCCACCGCGCAGGCCACGCCCCCTACGGACCACGCCCACATAATAACACACGCCCATACTACAAACCACGCCCCTCATGAGGCCGCCCACTGCACAAAACCACGCCCCGCCTATAAATATACAGGTAAAGCCACGCCCATCGCAGAAAAAGCCACTCCCACTACGCAAAAAGCCACGCCCCTGGTGGCCCCGCCCTCTCTGGCCCCGCCCCCGCGGTCTGGGCACCCCCTGGCGGCGCCGGCGGTACCTGCCCCGCGCCGGCGGCCGCCAAAGCGCGGAGCGGAGCCGCCCGCGCCGGTGGGGAGCGGATCAGGGTCTCCCCCTTGCCCTGCCCTTCCTCCTCCTCCTCCTCCTCCTCCTCCTCCTCCTCTGACTGGGAAAAATACACTCTCACAACCCGCATCCCTCGG
>JAVCKT010125515.1:0-19922 GCA_032273925.1 Rhynchotus rufescens
AACTAGACCTCTGCTGACCCCCTGACAGGCTCCTCCTCAATAAAAACGAGACACAAATATCAAGTTTACAAAGTGATACTGTCAGTAATAAGCTACCCACTAACTTTGATAAGTGAATTATGTGCTAAAGTTTCTACTTACGTGATAAACAGAAATAGATTCATTTCCCAGTGCATCTGCTGGGGAAAAAAGATAAATAGGAGTAAAATTGTGCTAGGTAAGGGTCAAATCCATTTAGCAGTCTAGCTGGAAAAATATATATATATATATATATATATACACATATATAAAATACTAGATTTGCTTTACTGCTTTTTTTTTCTCTCCAAAAAAAGATAATTCAATCAGAAAAACTAGTAAGTTTGTCTAAAAATATCCCGACTGACATAGCAAATGTATTTAGATTTTTTAAGAGAGAAAAGATTTTTGATGCAGAACAAATAGCTTGATTTTTGTTGTCTTCAATGGAAAAAAAAAAAGACATCATTTTGTTCCAAGTACAATTAGTCATTTCTTTGGTTCAGTCACTACAGTTAAAAATGTATTTCTAGACTAGCCTCAGAAACCAAATTCTTGCAGTTGTTCAGTTTAGAATCACTTAAATTTTCAGTGAAAAATACTAATTTCAGTCTGTCGTGAACTCAGTTCCTTCCTCAGCTCCTTATCTTTCAGATATTGGCTCTTGATCCTTCCCGATGCCCTATAACCCTTTGACTGGGAAGCCTGTGCACCCTCATGCTGCAGAGGGGCTACCCCCTTCCCAAGGCTCTTCAATAAACATTTCCATTCTGTACTTGCCAGAACCAAAGTGGTTTGCAGTAGATTTTAGTAGGATATTGAGCTTAAATATTTAATGATGGGGAAAAATAGGCATGCTCTACATGACACACTACATGAATATGCAGAAAGTTTTAGGCAGTCTCAAAGGAAGGGAGTTCTCCCAGACTTCAGCCTAATAGGGATGATTCACTACTTACCCCCAAAATAGCAGTTGGAGGGTGTTCTTCAGATTTAACCTTGAATATTCTGTGATTCTGTGTGTAATTCAGTGAGTTACTACTTTAGTAGCTGCACAGTTTACCATCTTCTCCCCAATATCTGCACAGTAAGGCTCAGATACAGGCTCCTGGACCTGGCCTGTAGGCCTCCTGCTCCTATCCCCCAAAATAAACAAACAGAAGCTCCCACCTCCAAATCTATCCCTCTTCTTTATCTATCCCTCTTCTTTCTCCTCTCCAATGAATATACATCCTTTGAAGTGAAATTAATGGTAAGCATCTGTGGCCCTTAAAGAGCAGGGAGACCCAGGGAGGGAAGATGCCCCTCAATGCACTCAGAAGCTGAACAGACCTGGGAGGATCCAAGGAGAATCCATGCACAGAACATGTTATTTTGTGATGCACTGGAACCTTTCCCACCTCCCAGGTGGGAAAGTTTAATGGGAGCTCACCAGAAAAGCAAGCAGATGATAGACAAGACTTGTCTCTATACAGTGACTTTATTCTAGGTAACACTGGGAGGAATTCTCCTGTCCAGGCATTGGTTCACAGAGGACAATTCCACCCTTAGGGGGTTGGATACACTGATTTAATAGGGATTCACAGAAATTGTGGCTTATTTTTGTTCCCATTATTCATAATCAAGTAGGAGTCATAGCTTCCAAGTTCTGTTTAACAGCCAAGGCTTTGTATTCCTAAAACGTAATTACATCTTGGCACTGTCCTTGCAGAGTCACGCACCATTACAAAACCCAGAGCTGCCCCAGCCTTAACAAGGAAATCTATTTCCTTATCACTCCAGGAAAAGACTGTCCACAATTCCCACTATTCCCTGCCCTTGTCTTATCTGCTTATCTGGGACTGGGGCTTGGGTTACAAAACCTTACAGTGACGCTTTATTTCCCAACAGCAAGAAAAGCAGTTTCGCCTTCTGAGGAAGGAGATACACAGCAGCGTATCGAAGTGCTTCGGGCTAGCGAGTCATTATCTCTCTGACAGAAGGAAAGGAATTATCAGAACCCATGCACGGATAGTCCCTCCTCGGGAACCACTCGCTAGGGAATTTTAGTGGTGACATTAACCAGAAAGGAGGAAGAAGTGGCAGTCGTTTACTTACGCAATCGTGAGAAGCTACGCTTACAGCTGCTGCTGCTGATTTGTGCTTGTGTGAATAGGCCTGTGTGCGCTAAATCCAGACACAGCACAAGTCCATTGCACTAACACTCTAAATCTTAAGCTCAAATTCCAAGCATCTGTCCCAACCACCCCACAAAATTGTGGGGCTATGAGGATAAGTCTACCTCTCTTCAAACATGACTTGGGCTTCTTCTGACTCATCTAAGTTTGTTCCTCTTCCCTGAATACAGCATGAAACAGAAGTGCCTTGGGGTACGTGCTGAGTGTAAGTGGGGTGTACACCCCAGGTGTAAGAGCACGTATCCCCTGGGGGACAGGCTGGGTCCTGAGCAGAGCCCAGGATGGGTGGCTGTGGTCACTGAGGCAGCTCACACAGCTCAGATTGGCTAGATCACCACATAGACAACTCTAAATACAGTCATATTGCACTCATCTAGGTCCGTATGTAGCCTCCTTGTTGCCCAATACCAGCGTCTGCATGTGGATTCTAGCTAGATGTTACCAAAAATCAGTCATAATGGGAACAGCGCTAAAGTCCTTGGCTACAGCTTAGCTCCTTGGGGACATCTGTTGTTGGTGTAAGATGGAGCCTTGAGATTAAGGGCAAGATGTGTGGGGGAAGAGGAACTGGAGGTTCATCTTATGGAGCTCCTTAGGGGTTGGGGATGCCTGTGAATCTTGACTGGGCTATGAATTACCATAGGAATATACTGATTGATTTCAATGCAAATACTGTTACCTTAGCCCTGCTTCTTCCTAAGCCACACTGATCCCCAGCTACAGAGAACCAACTGGCCTGGAGAATTTTAACCGTGGCAGCAAATCCGGAGTTGAAGCTGAGCCAAGGAGGGCTATGTGACTAGGCCCAAATCTGACCACAGCCCAACAATCAACTCAATGTTTTGTCTCCGATTGCAAGTTTGTTTAAAACAAAAATAAAAAGCAGCTACAAGAGAAGCCTTTTGTTTCCTGAAACACAGAAATAATTATCTTATAATTATTAATAACCAATGAGCTCTTGGCTCTATTGAAACTCCAAAGACAAAATAATTCCTTCTCAGGCTGTGATCCACCCTTGAATGGAGAATGGATTTGTAGGTGTTTTTTCTTTTGTCTTGTCCATATTTTTCAAAAGCTATAAAAATGCATTGTGTCTATGGCAATATCTAATCTAAAAGCCAAGGTAAGTTTTTACGTAACAGAAGGAAAGTAGCAAAGGTGTCAGACTCAGTAACCAAACCGTAGCTGCTTCAGTGCTAATACGACTGCTTTACATCTAGGGATGTAAAAGGGAACATAAGGGAAACAAAAAAGATTAAAAGTCAAGTGATACCAAAGCAGATGTGACGATTTCAGCAAGGCAGCGCAAATGCAACTCAGGAAGCACCGGGGAGAGCCTGGGCAGCTGCAGCTCCTCTTGGGGACCTTCCCACCGAGATCAGCGCGGGGCACTCAACTGACTCTCTCCCATTAAATCAACACCCAGTTATATTTGCTGGGCTGTTCCTAGGCTCACAAGTTTTCTGCTGTCCTATTTTTGAGCACAGCAGAAGTTATAATAGCAGGAGAGATTCTTACTCTATAGCTGTAGGTTATACGTATATAGAGAGATATACACACACATACCATAAAAATTCTGACCTACTGTGTTTCCCCTTTGATCTCCAGCGTTGCTGTCTCCACCAGAGCTCACCCAGGGCCCCTCTTTGGGCTCCACTTTCAGCACCTAAAGGAGACAGAGAAGCGCTTTCACCTCCAGCATTTACACCTGCTTGTGCCTGCTTATACAGGAATATAAAACAATCTCTGCTGCTTTCCCTTTAAATGGAAAGGGCAAGAAAGTGCTTATTTTATTATTGTTTTTTGCACTGACAACATTACAGTTGGCTTTTTCTCAGGGAAGTTCAGCATTAACTTCCAGCCAACAGGGCCTCACTGGGCAGCTGCCAAATGACCGTATCAACCTCTCAGAAAGGTTTTCCCCTCTAGCTCCCTGGATTACATATAGAGATTACAAAAACAAAAGAAAAAAAAAAGATATATATGTATAGATAGATATAGATATAAAAGCGTGTACAAAAAAAAAAAAAGAACACAGGAAGCAGCTAGGACAATATCAGGCTACTTGGGACTTTTTTTCAATAACTGCCTGATAAAGAAATATATGCCAAGGCTTCTTTTGAATAGCTTAAAGAAATTCGAGCACATGAGGATAATGAGAACTCCTCCATTCACAGGTCTGAGAGGTCTGGAGATAAGGAGGAAGCTTTAGTTCCTAAGCAAAAGGACACTTGGCCTCTAAACAACCTGCCAAGTACTCAGCTTGACCTTTTTTTTCTTAAGCTTTGTGATAGCCAAGCAGCTGGAGGAGAACACAGCAAAACACAGCATAGACACAACTGCATTTCCATTTCCACGGCCAGCAAATTTCAGCTGACCTCTTCACACGCTTTAATTCATGCAGCTGCTTATCCACATAGCACAATGTTGCCCAAATACTTTTTTTTTTCCCCCGTGTTGTTTTTCTAAGAAAGGAACCAGCTCCACTCACTGGAAGGCCTAAGGTCTATGGACTTTCCCTGTAATGGTGGATTTATTTTGCTATGCTTTTATCTTATTATAAAACAGAAATTGAAAGCGAACAACAGAACCTAAGCAATGGAGCAACTCAGTGAAGTTAAGGGATAAAACTCTAAAAAGCAGTAAATTTTTGTCATTTGAATGTGCTCAAGTCTTGATTTAGCCAGTTACCGCTGCACATGCATGGCCTTTCCATAGCAGGCTGTAGTTTAGTTATCTTGGTCTAGGAGTTCAGAAGAAAAGTAGGAAGACAGGTGTAAAATGGGACAAAGAGCCCCTGGGTTTGCAGATCAAAAACTCCCAGGCCCAGCAAACAAGACTTGCAGTCATTTCTAATTTGAAAGCTACATCTCTTTGTCTATTAAATTGCTTTTGGAGTTAAATAAACCCCTGCAACCTCAACCCTTGAATTCAACTCGGCAGTTCTTGTGTTTTGACAAGCTTTGGCATTCTTTCTGTTGGGAGAAAAACAATCTAAAACAAACAACAGAATGACAACTCTAGGCTGTTTTGCACATACCCCCTAAGTAAAGAGTTAGGAGTAGCACTGTTCCCCCCAAATCTTTCTCTGCAAAGACTAAAATTGCGAGTTGGGTGCTGGTCTGGAGCTCAGATGGGTTGGTCAACAGTGAGGTTGATCTGGGCCACCCACACTTGACCAGCAGCTGGCCACAGTGAGGACTTTCCTCACCAGCTCTTTGTACCAGGCCAGCCAAGAGCCCTGGTGACATCTCGAGAGCTTAGATCTTGCTGAGGGGGCTGTATTTGATTTATGACAAGGGATTGATATTTCTCTTCTCTGAGGGAACAGAGCAGGCAATGAGGGGCTCCTGATCTCCCCACATCTCCACGTCTGGTAAAATAATTCCTAAATCAATTCTGAGGCTTCGCTGCCAGTTTTGAGACTCAGCTTCATTTTGTAGTTCCCCTCTTTACTGGTGATTCACAAGGAATTTATGGAGAGGAATAAAAAATTAAGAGAAGCAAAACCAAATTCAGGGGAGATCTGCATTTATCCTTCCCGCTTGCCATTGCTGATGTACTACAGCATAAGATTTAATTTGTCAACTCACTTGCTGCCCTTCTGCCATAACTGCATATTCAACAGGCATTTATCTCTCCTTGTTGCAGAAAACACATCATAATTCAGCAGCACTGAGCACGGAGATGGATGGCAGTACTTTCTTCCTCTCATGACACAGCGTGCACATCTGTGCTTTCCCAGCTGACACTGAGGAATCAGAGACACTATTGCACAACTTATGTTTTCCTTCCACAGGACGAGGTTTCTGCTCACATAAGAAATGCTTATACAAGGCAAGAAAGCTAGGCCTAGGGAAGGAAGCGAGGCCTAGGACTTGACTAAGAATTTGGGTTCTACCTGGCATGTGCGATCCTGCTGAGCCACTGCTCAGTGCTGGGGATGCAGCAGCTCCAGAGGTCACTTCTGCACCTCAGAGCAGTTGCACGTGGAGTCCTGCAGCTTGCTGGCTTTGCCCGAACCCAAAGGTGGGACTACAACACAGTCCTGTGTTGGTGTCATGAAGCAGAGCGAGAAGATCCAGCCAAAATCTTGGCCAGTCTTGGCCAGACTCAGGTCTAGCCAAAATGGTACCTGAGGTGGCTTCACTTCGCAGGGCATTTGATCTTCTGCGATTGCATTCTTGATTAACTGTTCTCCACCGCATGGCTGTCTTCAGTGAAGAGACTCTTCCCTTTATCCCACATGCTTCCCTTTATCCCACTTATCCCACAGTAGGCAAGTTTACCAGAACTTGCCTACTGCTTTCTCTTAAGGATATGGTCTCTGTTGCTGTCTCTGCTTTTTCCCACAGCTGTGAAGACATCAGGGCTTTCCATTCACTCCCCCAGGAAGAGTGAATCAGGCTATAGCTACAGGCAGTGAGGGAAAGGAATACTGATGTGGACCTGGGACAAAATGAGCTTCGCTCAGATGTTTTTTCTCAGAAAATAGAAGGCTACTAATTAGCTTAAATTGTGAGTCAATTCTAAAATAAATATTTCTAAACTGCATTTTTTTTGAGTCAATTCTAAAATAAATATTTCTAAACTGCATCTTTTTTTTTTCAAGTGCATGTTGATACAAAAAGAGCTTCACCTTTTTCTGCCAAGAAAGCAGGCTTTTACTTACTTAAACCGAATGGAAAGATTCAAGGTTGCGACTTTCGTTTCAGAAGCCCAGGAACCAGGGCAACGCTGCCGGTGCCCCAGAACCTGAAAGTGAAACTTTTGAGTCCAGTGAAAACTGAACCAGCTCCAGAGCATCGCGGCATCTCCGGGACTGAGCAGCCAAACCTGAGGTGGTTACTAGGATCTTGTTGTGCTGGCTCCAAATAGCCCAGCGCCGCGGTGGAGCTTGCTCTGCTGGGAGCCTTGGAGGCCAGACACCAGCAGGGACGAGGACGAGGAGCTTCGGCCCTTCTGCAGGCACCAGCGGGGCAGTTACTCTGTGCACCGGTGCTGCACCCGCTCAGCACCCATGCCTCTTGTGTTAGCGCAGGAATGGGTGCTTGAGGAATAATTAGTTTTACACCTGGACCCAAGGCCCTGCCTTAGTGCCCTGCCTCCGCCCGAGCGTTATCTGCTCTCCCTAGGTTGTCTCTTGTCCTCCTGAGAGCAAATCAAACCAAAATAGAAACCGAGAGAGACTTGCGGGGCTCTGAGGCTGGATACCATGAAACAAAAGCGAAGCATCCCGCGTTCCTCCCTTCCCCCATTCTAGACGTCTAAAGGAAACCTCTTCCATGTGATTTGATCTCATCTTTCTAAACTGGAAGGACACTTTCTGGTAATGCTGGCAAGGACTGCTTGCAACTGGAGTTTTGATTTCCAACCCGCGCGGAGCCCGGAGATGTGCTCAGCTCAGGCTTCAGACTAAGAACAGAAGTAATGATGCATAAAGACAGAAGTCGGCCACGAGCCACAGCCCTGGCACACGCGCAGCAAGTGCTGACCAGGCCTTACCAGAGCAGCAAGGGGCTTCCTTGGCCTTGACTCAGACCTGGCTCAGACCTTGGCCTTGGCTCAGACCTGGGGACACAATTCCCTAGGAGCCCAAGGCGACCGCGGCCACGATGCCACCGTCCCCTGCCTGTCCCTGTCTGGCCAGGAGTCAAGTGCACGTGGACCTCTCACTGTATGGGTGCCCTGAGCTTCTGGGCTACCAAGCAAGCTCACAGCAAACTCCTGTCCTCCTCGGGCCACCCTGGTGCTGCCCCGGCTGAGTGCAGCTTCACCAGGAGCATCCCCGAAACCGAGGTCATGTGGACGGGATTCTTACTTGGGAAGATGACATCGGATGGGGGTTGTTAAGAGCTCAGAAACCAGCTCTTAGGACACAGGCTGCAAGATACAGAAGATGTCAGAGCAAACTTCCCCAAAACCATGCCAGGAAAGCAAGAAACAAAAGCATGGTTAGCAAAAAGGGGTCATGTCTTGATATCCCACTCTGGCGAGCTGAAAATGGTCATCAAGAAGGTCCTAGAGCTTCAGTCAGAACCACTAAAGGAGGTGCCCACTTTGTAAACGCTGAGGCCGAGTGGAGAGCTGCAGAGCACGAGGAGACGTGTGCCCGAGGGCTCTGCTGCCTCCCTCCCTGCGGAGAAGGGAGAAAAGCCCTTTCTCTGCAAGGCAAAGCGCATGGAGGCCTGGACAGCCGAGTCCCTCTAAGACCCCCTGCAGCAAATGCAAACACTTCACGTGCTGCCTCCTTCAATTTGGTTTTCCTCACTTCTCATTTCACTGTCTCCGTGGGATTATCAGCTGGAAACGGACACACTTGATGATTTCTGAGACCTCAGATTCCATTATTCCGCCACAGCACTTGCTAATTATGAATGCTTTGCCAAATATCGGATGTTTTTTCTGGCTGGAAGCCCGTGCCTAATGGGCTGATAAAGCGGAGTTGGGATGTGCTTGGTGACCAGGGTCAGCTGAAACGGAGCCCTCGGCAGGTACCTTCCCCAGGCAGCGAGGGCTGGATCCCGGGCGAGAGGCTGAATGAATTCCACTCCTACAGGAAGACTTTGTATGTTCCACTGTTCCCGGGGAAATCACATATCCAGTCTAGATCCTATTGTAGTCAAATTATTTCTCAAAATTGCTCCCATGAAGTTTTTGGCTCTGTCGCTGCAAATTCAGGAGAGTTGACTATAGAGACAGGGAGGAAAATAAAACTAAAAATCTGCTTCATCCCTGTCATTCCGTCAGGACACAGGCTTCCAGAAACCATAGGAAACTACACCAGAAGAAAAAGACTCGGGCATGCAGAAAGCTGGGGAGAGGAAAACCCCAGGGCGGATGTTCCAGACACGGTCAGTTCCTGACTTTCCCAATTTTTATGTCCCTTACATCCAGGTACTTGACACTCCCTTGACTTGCCATCTCACTCTATTCCTTTGCTAGTGCTGCCTTCTCAGAAACACAATTTGGGATTTATTCAACTCTGCCAGGGAAGGGAAAGGCAATGGAAGCCACCACAAGCTGCAGGATAAATGATTAATGCCTCCGAGGCATTTCTAAGATTCCAGATCTGGTTTTACAGGCGCCTTCATAGGTCTGTCTTCCTACAAGATAGGACAGCATCAACTCAGGTTTAATTCTCTAAGCCACGTGGAGTGAACGTTTCAATGTCACTCAGCAGAACAGCAGCATCACGCTGAGTTATAAATAACTCAAGCGAAAGCTGGCGAGCAGTTTACCAAGAAAGAATAACTCAAAACTAATATAACTTTGGAATAAAGCACCTATTCCAAATGATGGGTACATGGAAGTATGATACCCATATGGGCTTTTTTGCAGCTTGCTAACATTTCTCATCTTGTTTTGAGGCACGAGCTGCTGCATCAGCGCGGAGCGAACGCAGCTTGCAGCAGCTCCGGGCGTGAAACCCCAGGCTGCTGCTGAGCGCTGACCCTGCTGCAATCACTGAAGTGACACTCGCTGCTTTCACTTTCCATTTTCCCAGCCCTGCGGTGCTTGCCACCAGAGACACGAGTTTCTCTTTCCTAGCAATCACCTCTGCCTCGAAGCGTTTTGTGCAAACGCTTAAAAAAGCCCTCCCCGTCCCAAGCAAACAATCCCATGCACGGGACTTTATCAAGATAAAGGGAGATAAGGGCTGGCAGTTACGGTTTCCGACCTGGGGGATTCTCAGACATTTCCGTGCAAACTGCGCAGCCCCTCGCGCGGAGCGGGAGGCGTCCGGCACGCGCTCCCGCTGGGAACGGGCAGCGGGCCACAAAACGAGCGCCGTGCCCAAAGTCACCCGCGGGAACGGCTGTTTCAGCTCTGGACACAGCTCCGTCTATTAGACCCGGCTTTCTGCGCTTGATTTGGTCTCAGTATTGCAGTAAGCCTGACAAAAACACCTCAGCAACAATCCTGCACAAGCTACTTCTGCTCCCTCCTGCTCTCAGATCTATCCCAATTTTGCTCAAAACTGGCAGCCCCACAGAGAATTCCACCTATGTATATAACAAGGTGGAAACTTGCTAACCTCTTTCCCGAAAGGGAAAAAAAATATATGTGAAATGATACACTTACTCCCAAATGCAATTTAAATCCAAGATTCTGCATGACTAACTTGACCTTAAATGTGTCTCTCTGGAATGCAAATGGTGAGGAAGTCTCCCATAGGATGGACTTGCAGGCCCGGCTTGGTTCCCTGATGGACAAGAAAAGATGGTTAGATATTTTTTCCATTCAAAAAAACTGGTTTGGGGTTTCCTAACTAATTTACTTTGGCAAGACAAGGAGTCTGGAGTGGGTATTACTGGCTTGGTGCTTTGAAGAGCACTTTTTTTCTTTGCATTCCCACAGAAAATCATTTGAAGGACACAAAAAAAAAAAATCCACTTTTGTCTTTTTATGTAACAAGCAGTCGTGGCCTAAACCAATAACAGAGCTTAAAATTAGTTCTCCTAATGTGACCGCTGAGACATTTCAGACTTAATTACATTTGAAGCAGACCTAACCACCCATTTCTATCCAGTTTCACGCAAACAATAATTGCTCCTGTAGCCGCACTGTAACATTGCAGAATTAACCACATCCTAGAGGAGCTGGAAAGGAAAAGGGGAAAGGCTGCAGAAGAGCTGTGCAGCCTGAAGCAGCTCGCAGATCATCCCTCCTGCAGAACGAGTTGGCTTTTCCAGCAGGATGACACCGCTCCGTGCGAAACGCCCGAGCGCAGCGGAGCGCCCTGCTCCCGCCTGGGCTTCCCACCCAGGGAATTCACACATAGCAAAGGGAGGGCTACAAAGAGGAACATGCCTGTGCCTGTATGAGCTGCTTGCGAACATGCTTGCGAACATGCTCATCAGTCTACTTTGGAAAAAAAATCAAGATTATGCTTTAGGAAGCTGTGCAAATTCTACAGCAAGCTGCAGTCTTGTGCACCCAGCATTATCCCAAAGCAGCTATGGTATTATCGAGGTTAATGGAGTATTATCAATATAAATAAATGCATCTATTAATGAAAATAAAGAGTATAAACGTTGAAGTTAAGGTCTCCACATAAATCTGACACTGGACCTTAAGTTGCAGGCCAGCCCCTGTATTGCTACTTGGGAACGTGCAATGGGGAAACTCGCAGTATTTGGGGTCTGCAGCCCCAAACGAATCACCCTCCTGCCATCAGCCCTTGTTGGACCTCACCGAGAAATCCCTCTCCGACCTCACTGAGACGACGAGGCAGCAGAACACCCTTGCAGGTAGCGCGGTGAGCAGGACTACACACGCTTACCTTGCAGCCGAGCGGCCAGGACGGCCTGGGGCTCCCGCTGCTGTGACCGTGTGCCAGGGCCGTCCACGCACCGCGACACTTGGACCCGGCTCCCATGGCCCTGCTCCTGGGCCGTGGCGCTGGGCGGCGGGAATTGCCGCCCTCTCCTTGTGCGGAGCGTGTCCCAGGCGGAGGGCAGAATTCCCAGCGCCTTCCCAGCGCGGCGCCCAACAACGGGGAGGAGCAGCCCCGCTGTTTGCAGCGGGATGGCGGGAAGTTCGGAGGGCCTCATCCTCACCCCATGCCCTGCAGATACAGGTTGTGGTTTTATTTCTTTGTTTGACACGGGAACTAGAAAAATCACAGCAGTAAACTAATAAACGAGCTCAAACGCAAGCCTGAGCCGCAGCCGAGACGTCGGGGAAGGCTGCACGTTGCTACGTGGGTTGTTCTGCATCATGTGAAAATTGCCCTTATGCAAAATGAACCCGCATTAACCGGCAGAGTTGGGAAACACGGTGGCTTCTTTCCTATTGTTCCCCAAGGAACTCGGGGCTGCGGAACACCAAAACAACACAAGTCACCACGGGCCTGTCCAGAGGCTGTTTGTGTAACCGTCTGCCTTTCCTTGCCCCGCAGTTGCCTCCAGAGGAAGCGCAGATCCTGCAGAACCTTGGCCGATCCTTGTGCTGCTGGTCTGGCCGCATGTAGGAGCTGATTTCATGCGAGACTTCTATTTGCTTATCAAAACCTGCTAATCGGAGGAATAGTATTACACGGAAAAGTTTCTTCATGCATTATAGAGAAGTCCTTGTCTGGGTGTATTTTACTATTAGATAGTACTTATCTTTCCCCTGGAAAGGCAAAGCGAGCGTGAGATAAGGAGTTGCATTAGGTTAATCTCCTGGCTCTTCCACAGACAGCTGGTACAATTGGGGGTGATGAGGGGGTGCTCTGCTGTCTGCTACACGGTGCCTTTTGCTTGGAAGTACAGATGTCAAGAGACTAACATCCTCAGTGACACACACTTCATCCACTCAAGAAAATATCTAAAGTTCAAAGAAGTAAGTGAGGAACAAGGATGGTTGTGGCGCACGTTGCTGGTCGTGTCTTATAGGACCTGCACTGTTGGCCGGTGACCGTTCTGGAATTTCTGGGGACTGCACAGTGAGCTCCGCTCTGCTTTCATGGTACAGACCTGCTCTTCCCACTCCAGTTGTTTGCAGCTGTTCACTGCAGAGAAAGCCTTTCTGAAGGACACAGCTCTGCATGGAAAGTTGTACAGAAAATAGACTTTCCGTATGAATTCTCTTTGGTAGCTGTTCTGGGAAACACTAATCGGCCAGCATTGCCCGGGGTCATTCTCATATATTGCACTTGAACTTCACTGTAGGCTCTTAGGGTCAGACTGAGAGCTGCATGGATCCTGGCTTATCAGTAATATTACTGATAAGCCCAAGCTGTTACGTTTCTTTGAGCTTAGCACCACTTCATACTTTGCAACTCAGACTCGTCAGCGGAGTGTTTATCACCCTGCCAGCTCGGAGACAGCAAAAGGAAACGGAGAGAGCTACTCCCCTACCCAGGCTGCTGTGTTATTGCAAACCATCTCTCCTGGCAGCTGAAGCTAAGGACATCTGCCTGCCATGGAGGCACATGGAGAGTGTTCACGGGTGCCTCTCTAGGGAACATGCTGCAATCTTGTAATGTCTCAAACTGAACCCTTGTTTGCAAAATTACGCTCTAGTACCTGAAGTTTCTGGAGTGTTCACCTGTACATCATGCTGCCATGGCTGGATTTACTTAGTATTTTAAATCCTTAAACCCTTTAAAAAATTTTCAGGAAACTTGAAATCTCCAGACTGAGCCCTGCCACACTGATACCACTAGCTAGGATTCTCCCAAGCTCCAAGAAAGTATTGGAGTTATAGAAAGGTGAAGGCCAAGCCTTTCACAATATCCTGTGGTTATAATGAATTTCTTTTCCCTTCTTTAACAAATTCATGCTCCTTTTTGACTGCATACTTTCAAAACACTTCCAACACTCTAAGGCTGACTCATCCATTCAGTTAGACTTCTTAGATATGGATAAACACATCATTTCTCTACTACCATTAGCATGAAGCAGGAAATATGAAAAAGATTTTAGGAATACGGATTTTTTTTTTTTTGATTCAAAGGTCCCTGGGCTTCTTTGCAAACAATCATCAGACTGGGCAACACTGAACAATTGCAAATTATTATCAATATGCTGCTAGCAGCTAGGAGGAAGAACTTGATAATCGCAGGTTCTCCAGATGATTCAATCTGAAGAAGCAAATGAGAAAACAGAAGTTTTAGTGAGGTGACTTTCAAAGTTATGGAACTCAGCAGGAATTAGATTAGCTGCTGCAAGCCCTGAGAATGGAACAATAATTTTATTAGCATTTGTTTATCACAAGAAGTTAAAAATCTTCATGCTTTCATGTCAGAGTGCTTTACAAACATGGACTTATCATCGCAGCTACATTGTTAGTTAACTTTGATATAAATATATTGGGAGCAGATGGAGCTGATAGGCTGATTGACCTGTCAGAAGCCACAGTAAGTCACGGCCAAGGTGAAGCCTGCTGATGGCAGGATAATCCCCACATGTGCACTCACTGGGAGGTAACGTATGCGCAGCTCTGAAAGTCAGGCCTGATTTCCCATAACAAGTCTGATTTTCTTTTATGATTCAGAGTATAAACAGAGGAAGCCCTGACTCCATGGCTGTGCCTCAAAGAGGTCTGTGGTTTCAGAGAAGGTGATGAGCTGCCCTCCCACACCAAGCCTGCTCTATGCACAGCCACTCACACCGACACAGGAGCAGGCAGGGCTTGTTTTAACCAAAATTTCGCCAGATCATTTTGGCAGCAGTGTAAGAATGACAAGTTACCCAGCAGACGGTGGTTGCAAACAGCGCTTTCGCAGGAAAGCCTTGAAGCTGATAAACTGTGATAAGCAAATTCAAGTGAAGTGCCCAGTGGAGAGGCAGCAAGGCAAAGCCACTCACCTCGTGTTCCCGGGAACTGGGGATTTTAGCTCCACCCTTCCCACAGCAGCAACAGCCTTTGCCTCCGAGGATATTCCTACGGTATAAAAAGAGTACGACTTAAATGCAAGTGTGGCTGTGGAAAGTTAAATCGGATGTGCACATGACATCTGTTTCTTCATAGTATCAGTTAAGTCACAGATATCCTGAAGAGGGTTCAAGACTTAAATGTAAAATAATTCATACTTCTTTGACTGTCCTGCCAAATTAGCCACTGTTTTGGCTCTTTGCATGATTTAAAAGTTCTCTCTAAAAGCTTCCAATATTTACCTTCAGTAGCAGAAACAAGACCTACTTATGCAAAAATTAACGAGGGTTTTTCAGTGCTCTGACTGGAGAAATGCCAAAACGGTACAGCAAAGCCTGTGGCAATGCAGGTCAAGCAAAGGGGGTTTATTTTGAGCTCAAAGCATGGACCGCTATGAGGAACGCCTACTCATACTGCAGAAAAGCACTCTGGCTTGAGAGACATAGACATTTTAAAACATTCAGAAGGCTGAATATAACAGTGAACATATAAATGACCTTATTTTTTTCTGTCATATTAGTGAGTCTGGAAACTACTGAGTTATTTGAAGACATGGCCACCTTAAGAGCTTTTCTTGTTTTTTTTTTTTTTGATAAATCAAATTTCTTGAACTCGCTTATTTTCACTAGATATAAGTGAATAGATATAGATATATGGTTTTTTTTTAGATATAAGAAAAACCCTCTCATATGGGTTATACACAAAATAAGACCCTACAGGGCCAAGCTCAAATTTTGTACCAGGTGCTCCTATTTTACAAGATTTACCCGCCACCTATATTTATCAGCCAAGAGTCTCAGTGTGCCTAGGAAGAGTTCCCATATCGTCCCATCCTCCCCCCAAACTCACTTCATGTAGATCAACTGATGCAACGGATGGGTACCAAATGCTGGGAATATGTGGTGAGATAACAGCTGGCTGGCCAGATTTTTTTTTTTTAACTGTGCTTTTAGTAATTTCTTTAGCATTGATGTTTTAAACCATGTATGATGGCCTTGCTTTCTTTATTTTTAAACACTTACAGTGGCAGAAGACATCAGTTTGCAGAGACCTTGACATCAGCAGCGACAGGAGGCAGTGGATCCCTATGGGCCACTTTGGTGTGACCGATCTGTACAATAACTTAAAACTCTCTCTTCATTCAGCTCGAACCTAGAACATCCATGACAAAAGCACCAGTTTCTTTTTGGGAGATTAACTTCCCTGGCTTTCTGAAACAGAATATTCCACCCCTGGGCTGCTGCCTTATCTTGCCCTCGGGGCTGCAAGGGTAGGACCTCACCCAACCTCAAGCACTCTGCTGGGAGATCAGCATTACTTTGGATCTACTTTGCAGTCTTTGTTGCTCTTGTTGGTGTTTTTCTTGCTCATTGCCAACCTCCCTTCCCCAGAAGGGCTGGAACGAGCGCTCTCCTTTTTTTCCTGTCCTACAGTTGGTGCAGACCTAAAAACACAGTTATCCTGCCCAATAGAAAAAGATGGTGGTCAAGGAGCACCTGGATAAATATAATCATTTGTATCTGTGCTTCTGCCCCCCTATCTTCACAAAAACAGAGAGATCTTCAGAAGAAGACTAACAGAAATCAACAGCAAGAGAAGAAACCCAAGCTGATTCACAGACTGAATCTGCGGTGAGTCACAGGACTCCCAGACTCTGACTAACAAACCAGAGAATGAAGCAACATCGCAAAGAAAAATCCCTCCTTAGCGCAGCCAGTAAAACATGTCCTAAGAAACGGTGGTGGGGAACAGGGCTGCTTCTGCTCGGGGACCAGCTGGTGCTTGCTGGGCTTCCCCTGCTGAGCTCCACTTGGATGGTTCATGACAGTGAAGTGTAAATTTAATCAACATCAGATCTTTGCGGGAACTGTTGAAGTTCTCACCTTAAATATGATTTCCCCAGCGGTACTTGTAGGTAAAGGGCACCTCTTGCTAGGAGAGAGGGATCCCTTCAGATTAGGTGCTTTCCACTTTGTGGCAGAAAAAACAGCGGATCCTCTTCACTTTGGTCACCCAGAACCGACTCCCCGTCTCTGGGACATCATCCTAAACAAAGCCCAGCAAGACAAACCTAATCCATGTAAAGCAGCCCTCAAAGTGGGAAGCGATTTTCAATGACCCTTTTAGGTTTAAAGGAAACTCCTGATGATATCTGCTTAGCTTCCTGTCATATCTGCTCCTCTTCAGTATTTCCTCCATAATTTAATCTAGGTGAGATAAGCCTGAAGTTCTCCTCAAGATTGAAACGTAGAAAGTGAAGCATTTTGTCAAACAAAACCAAAACCCTCTTCCTGAGCTGCATGATTTAAAATTATATAACCAAGTCTCTAGTTCTGCTCAGGTGAGAAGGTTTTTCAGCCTTAGAAGATCAAGATTACTAGCTTCAACCAAAGGATTACAGGCTTTCTGTGAATCTTCTAAGTCTTAAATCAGAACACATCCTAAAAAGCTACACAAAAACAGAGAGGTCAAGGACTATAGGCTGTGTAAGCGGGTCCCTTCAAGAACCTCCACAAAGATCAGATGAGAGATGCTGCTACAGAGATCCCTATTTTTTTGCCCTTCGGCCATTCTGCAGAGATTTCCCTTCTACCTTCAGATTACTGGGAATATCAAAAAGGAGAGTCATCAAAATAGAAACACAAAACAACGAATATATTGACCAAAGAATCAAAATGCAGATCTCATCTCCACAGTTCCTCCTTCCCAGCTGTTACTCAAGTTGCTGGTCCTAAGCCTGCTGTTCCCCTCTGAGCAATCCCCCGCGAGGCCGGCTGGTTGCTCCGCTTCACCGATGAGAATTTCCTGCATGCTGTTACTCGTAGAATCATTCTGCTTGGAAAAGACCTTTGGGATCATCGAGTCCAACCGTAAGCCCGTCAACACTGTGCCTGCTAAACCATGTCCCTCTCACCCTAATGCACACAAAAAAAATTGCAAGAGATTCCTCTTTTTTTTCCAAGTGTTTTTTTTCCAAGTGATTCCGCTCTTTTTCCAAGTGGGTAAAATCAGTTGCAATGAGTAGCATTCTGTGCACACCCAACCGACAGCAAGATGCAGGACAGAATCACAGCAGCATCCACAGCATCCCGAGTCCTGGCAGCTCTTGGGGCTTTATCAGTCTTTAATCTTCATATTGGAACTGTGTTACTGGGGAACCTCAGCTCTCATCGGATAAAAAATGTTTCTAGACTTCGTGACTAGCCAGAAAAACAAGAATCTAGAAATCTACTTCAAAAAAAGAAAATAAAATTACAGTTTATTACTAAAGGACTGAGAAGAGAGGTAACAATTGCCTGGTTTAAAAACCTGGAATGACATTACAGATAATGCTGTAATGTCATGTAATGGAAAAATTGTAAACTGGTCAGATTGTTATTTCATCAAAAGGTCCTTTCCATCACTCGTATTGATTGTACAGGAGAACTAAACATAGCAGTTCATAGAATCATAGAATCATAGAATGCCCAAGGTTGGAAGGGATCTCAGAGGTCATCGAGTCCAACCCCGAATTAAAGTTAAATGGGAATAAGTAGAAATTGAGTCTTTAAAATTCTCCAGAGCCACCTGTGACTTTGCACCTGTGCATGAGAGCCAAGCTGAGCACTTCATCAGCCCTGAGGCCCCTTCACCTGCAACCAGCTTGTGGCAAATCCAGATGGCCCAGAGTCAGGAGCAGCTTTCACCGTCCTCCAGGAGAGCTTTGGCTTCCCTTTGCCTCCTCAGCAAATATGGGAAATTTCAAACACCTTAGCTAATAATCTTACTGATACATTAATAAAAATCTAACATTAATCAGTGCATCAGGATGTGTCGGGCAGTGGGGCACCTGGGGTAAGTGGAAGTGCAGTTACTTCACTTGGGAGAGCCAGGAGTCAATCCCGCTGCTGCTGCCCACTATCCTGGCTTCTTTCTCCATGCATTTTCCTGGCTGCCTTGAAGTTATTTCTTTAAGATGTTAATGTTGATTCTGCCTCTCTCCTCTTTCTGTCAAAAACTCTTTTTTTGTTGTTTTTCCTCCCCTCCTATTTCTGGCCGCTCTAGCTGTTGAGCAAGCTCTGCTGCTTTGGCAGTGGAGATGGTCCGACTAGCTGCCTCCTTGACTCACACGTCCCTCAACATGCAGCTTTGAACAGCATCTGGGAATAAAGAGCAAAGTAGTGCAACTGGGATGAACTTTTCCATCAATCCCAGTTTGGTTAACTACCACCAAACGACTTCTCAATGCTTGGGAAAGAGGGGGAAGTTGACATATTTGAAATATGACTGCAAAAGCCTAGCTTTTGCAACGAGTCTGGTTAATGCTGGTACGTTCAATTTGATGGATTTCATCTACGTTTTATTTTCTGCAGGCTTTTTACCAACTGCCTTTGTCAACTTCCTGCGAAGAGGCAAGAAATCCTAACTCTTTCCTCCTGTGCCCATCACAAACTAGGCGCCAGCTCAGCTCAGACAACCGGGTTGCTGCAACTGTCCACACACTCACTTCATGCGCTTAAGTTTTAAGTGCAGCTTTTATAGTTTTAACTTACAGACAGCTTCTTATAGGCAGTTTCTCACAGGCAGTCTCTCAGCAGCCTAAAATAGCTTCAAGTAAATGATCCAAAAAGGAAGGCAAATTTACACAAATGTGTCTTCATCCAATTAACTTAAACTCTAAATTTATTTCTGCAGTAAAAATAAGAGCCCGCTTTCCCGCCCTGTGTCACAGTGTTTATGGCACACTAAAGTTGGGAACAAGACGCATCACTAGGAAACAGAGCCCGAGTATCCCCGGGGCGCTATCTGTCCTCCCAACACTGAAGTGCAATAAATCATTTTCTCTAGGAGCAAGACAGTGAGGACGGGAGGATATCAGAGCCTTCTGTTCAACAAGCACAACCTTTCCCAGCTTTTGGGGATGAGGCTCCAAGGACAGACAAAAGCCTTCAAAGTATTTCAAAAGATGTCTTAACCATAAGCCTAAATTGCAAATTTGTTTTCAGACAGGACTCGAGATTGAGACCAGAAGAGCCTCATTTCTGTCTTCTTTAGTAGTGTAATCTGAACAATGCCACGGAGTATTGGGCAAATACCAAAATGCAGTGCTCTTTGCGAATTATGATCCGAAGTCTTAGGGATGGACACACCATTCATGAGCATAACATAATGGTCATGACCCATAACCAATCATCCTTGAAGCCAAGTCTTCCAACCATCACAATGATAATAGTTTATCCATACTGTGGTTGTTGACCATAGAGTGCTTTGTTCTGTGCATTGTCTGTCACCATAATAATCAAGACGTTGTGTAGTATGCACAAAGTTCACTGTTGTTCTTTGTTCAACATCGTCTGCGTTCCCTAAAGAATTCACCATCGT